>SJYC01134399.1:0-16263 GCA_006408675.1 Madoqua kirkii
GCCATCTCTATATCTTTTTGGTGGAATGTCTGCTGAAAGGTTTTGAATATTTTTTAAATCTAGGGGTGTTTTTTTATTTGTTTGTTTGTTTTATATCATTAAGTTTGAGTAGTTCTTTATATAAACCAGATACAAATTTTTTAACAATTATTTGCAAATATTTTCTGTCAATCTGTGACATGTGTTTTCATTCTCTTAAGATATTCTAGAGCAAATGTTTTTAATTTCACTTAGTTCCAATTTATTGTATTTTGTTTTATTTTACAACCGAGCTTTTGTTATAGCTAAAAACTGTTTTCTAACAAACAACCCCAATCAAAACGTGGGCAGAAGATTTAAACAGACATTTCTCCAGAGAGGATATACAGATGGCCAATAGGTACATGAAAAGATGCTCATATCACTAATTATTAGAGAAATGCAAATCAAAACTATAATGAGGTACCATTGCACACCAGCCAAAATAGCCATCATTTTAAAAGTCTACAAATAACAAATACTGGAGAGTGTAAAGAAAGGAGAACCCTTCTGCACTGTTGATGGGAATGTAAATTGATGCAGCCACTATGGAAAACAGTATGGAGTTTCCTCAAAAAGCTAAAATAAGGATTGCCATGCATGCATGCTAAGTCGCTTCAGTCATGTACAGCTCTTTGTGACCCACAGGCTGTAGCCCGCCAGGCTCCTCTGTCCATGGGATTTTCCAGGCAAGAATACTGGCGTGGGTTGCCATGCCCTCCTCCAGGGGATCTTCTCGACCCAGGGATGGAACCTGCATCTCTTTATGTCTCCTGCATTGGCAGGCAGGTTCTTTTCCACTAGCACTACCCAGGAAGCCCAGAGCTGCCCTATGATCCAGCAATCCCACTTTGGGCATATATTCAGACAAAAGTATAATTCAAAAAGATACAAGCATTCCTATATTCATAGCAGCACTATTTACAATAGCCAAAACATAGACAAAACCTAAACATCATTCATTGACAGGTGAATGAAATGTAGAAGATGTAGTATCCTCACAGTTACATCCTATATGGTCTGAAGAAGAATCAAGAGAACAATGTGATTTATATGAATCACATCGATTCATATAAAATTAGTGGCCAGATTGGGGTTAGTGGGTTATATGCCAGGTGATCTCTGCATGAGCATGGGGAGAACAGCAACCACCAAAGGACAAAACACATTCACAGAACAGAGGCTTTGTTCCCTCCTCACTGTGCTTAGAAGACATACAAGCCCTTAAAAATGGGAGAAGTTTCCAGAGAAAAGAAAGGGGGGCAAAATATTGAGTCCTCTGACTGCAAATTCAAGCTGAGAGAAAACACTGAGAAGGCCAAGTGTAATTTGAGTTGCCGACAATTCTCTCTAACACAAGGGAGAAAAACCCCTAGAGATATTAGTTCAATTACAGGAAATCAAGAAGATGCATGCCTACCATATCATTCTTCAGGGTCATAATTATAAAGTTCATCATCCTGTATTTCTCTTTATTATAATAGTGCTGTTGTGATATAATTCACATTAAGTTCAGCCTTTAAAGTGTAAGATACAGTGGTTTTGAGTATATTCACAGTTATACAGCTTTTACCTCTAGCTATCTGTTGCTTTGTTGTTCTCATTGTTTAGCCACTAAGTCATGTCTGACTCTTTGTGACCCATTGACTGCAGCGCACCAGGCTTCCCTGTTCCTCACCATCTTCCAGAGTTGGCTCAAACTCAGGCCTGGAAAATCCCATGGACGGAGGAGCCTCGTAGGCTGCAGTCCATGGGGTCACTAAGAGTCAGACACGACTGAGCGACTTCACTTTTCACTTTCATGCATTGGAGAAGGAAATGGCAACCCACTCCAGTGTTCTTGCCCGGAGAATCCCAGGGATGGAGGAGCCTAGTGGGCTGCAGTTTCTGGGGTTGCACAGAGTTGGACACGACTGAAGCGACAGCACAGTGCAGCAGATCTATTGAGTTGGTGATGGTATCCAACCACTTCATCCCCTGTCGCCCCCTTCTCCTCCTGCCCTCAATCTTTCCCAGCCTCAGCGTCTTTCTAACACGTCTACTCTTCACATCAGGTAGCCAAAGTATTGAAACTTCAGCTTCAGCCTCAATCCTTCTAGTGAAGATTCAAGGATTGACTGGGTTGATTTTGTTGTATAAGGGACTCTCAAGAGTCTCCTCCAACATAATTCAAAAGCATCAGTTCTTCAGTGCTCAAGCTTCTGTATGGTCCAGCTCTCACATCCATACATGACTACTGGAAAAACCATAGCTTTGACTATATAGACCTTTATCACCAAAGTGTTGTCTCTTCTTTTTAATCACTGTCTAGGTTGCTCATAGCTTTTCTTCCAAGGAGCAAACTTCTTTTAATTTTGCAGCTGTAGTCACTGTCCACAGTGATTTTGTAGCCCAAGAAAATGAAATCTGCCACTCTTTCTACTTTTTCCCTATCTATTTGTTATGAAGTGATGGGACTAAATGCCATAATCTCAGTGTTTTGAATGTTGAATTTTAAGCTAGGCTTTTCCTCTCCTCTTTCACCTTCATCAAAAGGCTCTTTAGTTTCCTCTTTGCTTTCTTCCGTTAAAGTAATATCATCTGCGTATCTAAGGTTGCTGATAGTTCTCCTGGCAATATTGATTCCACCTTGTTCTTCATCCAGCCCTACACTTCTCATGATGTGCTCTGCATATAAATTAAGTAAGTTGGGTGATGATACTTGACATACGCCTTTCCCAATTTTGAACCAGTCTGTTGCTCCATGTCCAGTTCTACTGTTGCTTCCTGACCTTTATGCGGGTTTCTTAGAAGCCAGATAAGGTAGCCTGGTATTCCCATCTCTTTAAGAATTTTCCACAGTTTGCTGTGATCCACATAGTCAAAGGCTTTAGTGTAATCAATGAAGCAGAAGCAGATGTTGGCAGTTTGATCTCTGGTCCCTCTGCCTTTTCTAAACCCAGCTTGTACATCTGGAAGTTTTCAGTTCCCATATTGTTGAAGCCTATCTTGAAGAATTCTGAGCATTACCTTGCTAGAATGTGGAATGAGCGCAATTATACAGCAGTTTGAACATTCTTTGGCATTGCCCTCCTTTGGGATTGGAATGAAAACTGATCTTTTCCAGTCCTGTGGCCATTGTTGATTTTTCCAAATTTGCTGACATATTGACTGCAGCACTTTTACAGCAACATCTTACAAAATTAGAAATAGCTCAGCTGGAATTCCATCACTTCCACTAGCTTTGTTAGTGGTAATGCTTCCTAAGACCCAGTTGACTTCACATTCCAGGAAGTCTGTCTCTAGGTAAATGACTACACCATCAAGGTTATCCAGGGCATTAAGACCTTCTTTGTACAGCTCTCTGTGTATTCTTGCTACCTCTTCTTAATCTCTTCTGCTTCTATTAGGTTTTTGCTGTCCTTTACTGTGCCTATCTTTGCATGAAGTTTTCCCTTGCTATCTCTAATTTCTTGACAAGATCACTAGTCTTTTTCATATTATTGTTTTCCTTCATTCTTTTGTATTCTTCACTTAAGAAGGCTTTCTATCTCTCCTTGCTATTCTTTGGAACTCTGCGTTCAGATGGGTGTATCTTTCCTTTTCTCCTTTGCCTTTAGCTTCTCTTCTTTTCTAAGTTATTTGTAAGGCCCTCCTTACACAACCACTTTGCCATCTTGCATTTTTTTCCCGTGAGGGTGGTTTTAGTCACCTCGTACTGTACAATGGTACAAACCTCCATCCATAGTTCTTCAGGCACTCTGTCTACCAGACCTAGTCCCTTGAATCTATTCATCATCTCCACTGTACCTCCACCATATAATCATAAAGGATTTGATTGAGGTCTTATTATATCTAAAGTAAATGTTTTTTCCACTAGACAGCATAAAATTGAGTCTAATTTTTTTATACCCAGTCAGTAACTCTCTGTCTTTTGATTAGAGAGTTTAATCCATTTATATTTTAAGTTATTTGATAAGAAATGACTTGATGTTGTCATTTTTATTTGTTGTTTTCTATTAATCTTTTTTATTCTTTTGTCTGTTCCTCCTTTGTTGCCTTCCATGTTGTATTTTGTTGATTTCTTGGTATTTTACATATATTAATTCCTTTCTGGTTTGTGTGTGTGTGTGTGTGTGTGTGTGTGTGTGTGTGTGTGTGTGTAACTTCTATAGCTATATTTTTTTGTGGTTTACTTGGGGCTTACATAAAATATCACTGTTAAAGTATACAATGTTTTTAAGTGCAATTGCATACAAAAACTCTGCACTGTAACTTCTCTTCAGCTCACATTTTATGTTATTGTTGTTATAACTTAGATATCAGTTTTTACTGTGTAGGTTTTTTAGTTTTAGTTACTTATAGTTCTTTCATCTTTTACTTTGATGCATGCATGCTAAGTTGCTTCAGTTGTGTCCAACTCTTTGTGACCCTACGGACAGTAGTTTGCCAGGCTCCTCTGTCCATGGGATTCTCTAGGCAAGAATACTGAATTGGATTAACATGCCCTCCTCCAAGGGATTGACTTTGATTCTAAAATTAAAAATGTTCACCATATGAACACCCACTGTATGAATATCCAACATATGAACACCATATGTTCACCCACCATAATTAAAGTAATAATGTATTCTAGTTTTGCTATAGGTGAGTTTACATTTATGTGTTTTTATATGAAATATGTATGTTATTTCATACTTTTTTATACTACCATGTTGTTTTTTACCATTCTTTTAACTTGAAAAACTCCCATTAGCACTGCTTGTAAGGCAATTGCAGCAGTGATAAACTCCTTCAGCTCTTGCTTGTTTGGTGATGTCTTTGTATTCTCTTTATTTTTTTTCAAAGACAGTTTTGCCAAGTGTGGCATTCTTAATTGATAGGTTTTTTCCTTTCAACATTTTGACATCATCCCACTCCCTCTAGACTTGCAAGATTTCTGCTGAAATATCTGCTCACAGTTCTAGGGTGGTTCTTTTGTATGTGACATGTTTGCTCTTACCACTTTCAAATTTTCTTGTCTTTGACTTTGCACAGTTTTAACGAATCTTCATTCTGGATTTAACTGTTGTCACTGGGCCACATTCAGATCTGGAGATGTGAAGAACAGAAGCTGATAGACTATGTCTCCTGTGTCATTTGGTGAAGGGTGGATATTTCAGGCTTTATGAATGATACTGTCATGTTTAATATAGCGTTGCATTCTCTGTCATAGTTTTGAGCTGAGGTTGGATCAAATTGTTGGGATTTTGCTGCTGCCTCTGAAGGCAGATCTGTTACCTAGATGTTGAATGAGGGTTAGGTTGGCCTGCCAGGGCTTTATATTGCCAGTGTAAGTGGGCTGAACAGCCCACTAGTTCTCTGATTGTGGAATGTGTTTTGAGTTGGCCTACAAATATCTGAAGTTGTCACTCTGGGTGAATCAGTCACGTTTGACTTGCTCAAGAGTAGATGCTGGAGCATCATACTGGTTCTTTGCTAACAGAGTTTTTCATTCTCTGTCATTTTTCAAGAGAGAGGAAAATTATTTTTGAGGCTTTTTTTTCCTGCTTTTGTCTATGCCTAATGGTGATTCTGTATTAAAGTCCTCTCTAGCACTTAATTTGTGATAAATATGAGCTATGGCACCCTACTGCCATTCCTTGAGTCTGGAGATCTCTCGTCTGTCTGTCTTTTGCTTTTTACTTTCAGAGGTATTTTTTGTCCTCCATTAATTATATCCAGAGTATTTAGTTGTATTTAGAGAAAGTAAGCAGAAAAATGCGGGCCTATACCACTTTGTTCCAAAAGCAACATTGGTTACAGATATTGAACAGTGTTCTACATTAAAATGTAATCAAATGTAAATAGCTTTTCAGTAACACTCCAAGGAACAATAAAAGTCAAGTTGACCATTATTTACTATATAAAGAATTTAGTTAGGCTTTATAGGAGATACTAACATTTATGAAAGACATAGATAATACTCTTGGGTATTACTAATATGACAAGTCTAGTGAGGAGAGTAATGTAGGAAAGATAAAAGAAAACTAGACATTTTATTGTAGAGAGGGAATGGTAGGTACTATAGAACAGATTTTAAAATAACAAGAGACTTGCTGAGTTTTTGTGCCATTGTTGCTTTTAAGATGTATCTTGGGTAATTGAGTAATTTATGGCTTGAGGCTGAAAAAAGCAGGTATTACTGCTTATATCAATTTAACATATGTAAATTAGGATAATCCCAGCAATCCAGGACTTATGGATTATCACCTTATCCTTAAGATTTTTTCTTTGAACTATTTATTGTGGAAATATTTACACATATACATATATTTAGAGAATAGTATAATGAATCCTTAATTGCCCATCATCCAAGTTCAATAACTATAAATCTATGGCCAGTTTTCAGTCTTATATACTCCTCCAGTGCCTCTCTGCCTTATAAATATTTAAAAACAAATTCTGTGCAGTTTCTAGAGTCATTCCGTGATGAAAACAGTAATCAGTTTTATTGTATCTGTTTCCTTTTCTCTCTTTCAGGCCCTTTTCTAACCATCCCCATCCATATGTTGTATTTTGTTTTACTTATAGTGCCGATGTTCTAATGATTCCACTCTTCCAGAAGACAAAGACTTAATGATTAGTTCTGCAGTTCAGAATAAGGAGCCAGACCAACTGTGACTCCCGGCCCTGCCTTCCTTCCTCTCTGAACCAATAATGGTAGCTTCATAATGACTGTGATCAAATCTCGTTGTATATGAGGATCATACCCCTGCTACACTGGCTTGGAGTGTTTCTGATTTTTACAGGACACACTCGGGCTGAGAATTTTCAATATCAAAGTCCCCCAGAAGTGGTAATTCCTTTGAAGATAACTGGCACTAGCAGAGGCATGAAGCCTCCAGGTCGACTCTCTTACAGCCTGTATTTAGGGGGTCAGAGACACGTTTTCCACATGAAGGTCAAGAAACATTTGCTGTCCAGACACCTCCCAGTGTTCACCTACTCAGAAGAGAGTGCTCTCCTGAAGGACCAACCTTTTGTCCAGAATGACTGCTACTATCATGGTTATGTGGAGGGGGACCCAGAATCCCTTGTTGCTCTCAGTACCTGTCTTGGTGGCTTTCGAGGATTATTACAGATAAATAATGTTGTTTATGAAATTAAGCCCATGATTTTTTCCACCAAATTTGAACACCTGGTGTATAAAATGGAGAGTGAACAGACCCGATTCCCAACCATGAAATCTGGTTTTGTGCAAGAGGAAACTGTAGAGCACTTTGAGTTTCAAGAGACTGGTAATTTTACTCTGAAACAAAGTAATTTTGAAGGCTGGTGGATCCATTCATTCTTTGTTGAAATGGCAGTGGTGGTGGACTATACTCTATATAATTATTTTAAAAAGAATGTCTCAAAGGTGAAGGAGGATTTATTTGCTATTGTAAATATAGTGGATTCCATTTATCAGGTATTTGGTATGAAGGTGTTACTAATTGGTTTGGAGTTCTGGACTCAAAGAAACCTTGTTGAAATAGATGCTGTACAGAGAGCTCTGAGAGATTTTTGCGTCTGGAAGGCTAATAACATTGATGCTCGCATAGCACATGATACTACACATATTTTTATGCAGAAGACATTAAGAGGATTAAGTGGTATAGGCTTTATCGCAGGAATGTGCAGACCACACTTCAGTTGTGCAGCTGTTACTTTTGCAAACAAAACCTTGGTCATTATTGGAATTGCAGTGGCTCATCATTTAGGTCATAATTTGGAATGACTCATGACACTATATTGTGTGTGTGTTCAGCAGGTTACAATAGATGTATAATGCGTCATGACAACCCACCAATAGCGAAGTTTAGCAACTGTAGTTATTCTTTTTTTTGGAGATATGGTGTACGGAAGGCAAAATGTTTGCGGTACACTATATACACAAAGGACATATTTTCAAGGAAGCGCTGTGGAAATGGTGTTGTTGAAGAAGGAGAAGAGTGTGACTGTGGATCTTTACAGCAGTGTTCAAGAGATGCCTGTTGTCTAACAAATTGCAGTCTGAGTTTTGGGTCTGTTTGTGCTTTTGGGCTTTGTTGCAAGGACTGTAAGTTCTTGCCATCAGGAGAAATGTGTAGAAAGGAGGTCAATGAATGTGATCTCCCAGAGTGGTGCAATGGATCATCTCATATGTGCCCAGATGATGTGTATGTAGAGGATGGAATTCCCTGTAATGACCTTTCCTACTGCTATGAAAAGAGATGTAATGATCGCGATGCACACTGTAGGCAGATTTTTGGCGAAACAGCAAAGAATGCAAACGACAGCTGCTACAGACAAATAAACACTCAAGGTGACCGTTTCGGTAACTGTGGAACCAAAGGCCCTACATATCTAAAATGCAATATGTCGGACATCTTCTGTGGAAGAATTCAGTGTGATAATGTGGCGGAAATTCCTCATCTGACAGAGCATTCTACAATGCATGGAACTCGCTTTAACAATGTCACCTGCTGGGGTACAGACTACCATTTTGGGATGAGCATACCTGATATTGGTGAAGTGAGAGATGGCACAGAGTGTGGCCCAGAACATGTCTGCATCGGAAGGAAGTGTGTCCATATCTCTCGCTTGGATAGTAATTGTTCACCTACGTTCTGTAACTTGAGGGGGATCTGCAACAATAAACATCACTGCCACTGCAACTATAAGTGGGACCCTCCTAACTGTGTAAAACGAGGCGATGGAGGCAGTGTTGACAGTGGCCCACCACCTAAGAGAAAGAAAATACCCAAGATTTATGTGGCAATAGCATTATTTATTTCATTATTAATTTTATTGTGTTGTCTTCTGTTGCTTTGTATGAAGAAAAAGCCTAAGGGAAAAAAGGGGAAAAATAAGCCTCAAGAGGAAAAACCGAAGCAAAAAAAACTAAGTCAACATGGGAAATAAAAACAATTACTACCAAAAAAATGTATCTGAATAGATATGCATTAAAAAATGTAACTCCTATAATGTTTCTACTTATCCTTCTTTATTTTAAACAAATAGAAATTTTATTTTTCTTGAGATTTATTTCTTTATATTTTCTAGAAAAAGGCATGACACATAGGTGGTTTACCAGCTTTTAAGTTACTGCTTTTCAGCTCCAAAGCTGCTTCCCATTTTGTATTCTACATTATAGGAACCACATTTCTGCAGTATCAGCCCTCAGATCTGTGGTAGGGTGTATTCCAGGGACTTGGAAGTCTGAGTGATCTGCTTCCTGTAAGTCAGTCTTATCTCAATAACAGATTTTACAGTGGCAATTATACTTCATTTCAATATCCTTTTAAAAAATTCAATCCAAAATAAAAGAAAAACAAAACAAAACAAAATTCAATCCAGACCAACCTGACTGTGGGTCTAAAACAAGCTAGCAGAGCTGGCTAGGACTGAGCCCCAGGTCTTTGATCTTTCTACCAATGTCTCAGATTCTTTGCACTAGCTTAGCAGTAGCTGCAGGAAAAGCTTTGAGTCTCATTTTCGAGATCCATGGAGCCAGTTCTACAGTTCTCTAGATTCAAGTATCCCAATCTCTTCTCTTTACTCTTTGGCTCCATGAATGAAATCACCATCTTTAATTGGTATTTTATGGCTATTAACCAGTTACTAGCACAATGCCTCCCTTTACTTGCTGTGTTCCTAAGTAGCTTTGGTACCTAATTTCTTATATTCAATTCTATTCCCCTACAATCACTAAGTATTCTTTCCTGACTGAATTCTGTTAAGTACTCATTTTGGTACTCTTGAGAAACCTGTATGCAGGTCAGAAAGCAACAATTAGGATGGGACATGGAACAAAAGACTGGTTCCAAATAGGAAAAGGGGTACACCAAGGCTGTATATTGTCACCCTGCTTATTTAACTTCTATGCAGAATACATCATGAGAAATGCTGGAGGAAGCACAAGCTGGAATCAAGATTGCTGAGAGAAATAATCATCTCAGATATGCAGATGACACCACCCTTATGGCAGAAAGTGAAGAACTAAAGAGCCTCTTGATGAATGTGAAAGAAGAGAGTGAAAAAGTTGGCTTAAAGCTCAATATTCAGAAAATTAAGATCAAGGCATCCGGTCCCATCACTTAATGGCATGGGGAAATAGTGGCTGACTTTGTTTTTCTGGGCTCCAAAATCACTGCAGATGGTGACTGCAGCCATGAAATTAAAAGACACTTACTCCTTGGAAGGAAAGTTATGACCAACCTAGACAGCATATTAAAAAGTAGAGACATTGCTTTATCAACAAAGGTCCATGTAGTCAAGGCTGTGGTTTTCCCAGTGATCATGTATGGATGTGAGAGTTGGATTCTAAAGAAAGCTGAGCACCAAAGAATTGATGCTTTTGAACTGTGGTGTTGGAGGAGACTCTTGAGAGTCCCTTGGATTGCCATGAGATCTAACCACTCCATACTAAAGGAGATCAGTCTTGGATGTTGATTGGTAGGACTGATGTTGAAGCTGAAACTCCAATCCTTTGGCCACCTGATACAGAGCTGACTCATTTGAAAAGACCCTGATGCTGGGAAAGATTGAGGGCAGGAAGAGAAGGGGAAGACAGAGAATGAGATAGTTGGATGGGGTCACCAACTCGATGGACATGAGTTTGAGTGGACTCCGGCAGTTGGTGATGGACAGGGAGGTCTGACATGCTGTGGTTCATGGGTCACAAAGAGTCGGACACGACTAAGGGACTGAACTGAACTGAACTCATCTTGGTATAATGAAGAAAGTGAGACTGAAGAAATATCCTTTTTTGTCTGTTTGTTTGTTTGCTGAAGTTTTTCTTTATCACTGCCCTCAACTATTTTGGGGAAATTACTGAAATCTACTGCAAGTTTCCAACAAAATTTTAAAAATTTCAGAATGGTAACAACAGTTGCCTCTAAATTTCTGGGTTTCTTTAATTATAAACTGGGGTAAGGAAGATACTTTCAATTTTAGGTAAGTCTTTGTAGACAAGCAATTTTTCTGAAAATACCAGCTGTACAATGCCAAGTACATTTCTGTAAATGACATATATTTTAAAACAGTCACAGAACTGTGGAGGAAAAGAAGATTAAAAGATTTAAAAATTACAAGGAAGAGAAAACAATTTGAATTGTCAGTACATTTTTCCCTGGAACAGAAATGTTTGTTCCTGTAACATGATGATTTTGAATATTAATTAACAATCAAGTTTGACCTATCCAGTTCTAATTCCTCTGCTGAAGAAAAAGAAACCTGAAAAACTCTTGGTGTGTAGAATACACTAGATTCATAAATTAGGCACTTAAGGGCATCAAATTCAAAATCAGTTTTTCCCACACCACTTTTGCTGAGTTTAGAGTCATTTGCTGGGCAATAGGTTGAAGTCTTTAAGGACAGTTATCTACAGTCTATTGTAGTTAGGGAGAGAAGACCTAGTGGAACAGAGTTTGACTCAAAAACATATAAGTTCTTCCCTTTAAAACATTTGGCTGATTTTGAAGGAGCTTGAGGTATAAGCTAGAGAATCTAGTTTTGAAGATTTGAGTATAGAACATAGTCACCCATTGGTTTTGCAGCTGAGAAAATACAGGCTTATGGGTTCCCAGTAGAAAGTACAGGAAGGTATATACGTCTTTCCAAAACTACACTTGTTTCTGACCAAAGTCAGTTCTCTGTTGTACTATAAGTCATTCAGCCTATCTTCCAAACAGAGAAAAGATATAAAATTCTCAAGTTGAAGGTACATCTACTCTGAACTATGGTTCCTTATATATGGAACATGTGTGAAGTGAAGTGAAAGTCGCTCAGTTGTGTCTGCCTCTTTGCAACACTATAGTCCATGGAATTCTCCAGGCAAGAATACTGGAGTGGGTTGCCATGCCTTCCTCCTAGCATACAAAAAAGCATTATTACATATATAAAAGGAAAAAATTAAGGTCAATAATGAAGGGAAAACAACAACAAAGAGTAAAAACAAAGACAGAAGCCAACTAAAGGTGACCCAAAGAGTGGAAAAGATGATAATGAAGGAAAATACCTGTGACTACTATTTCAGAGAAACTAGAAGAAAAGTGAACAGACCACATGAAAGAAGGTAGATTCATTTCACCAGAAAATTGACATCTATGCAGACTTGTTACATACATATTCTAGAGCTTAAAAATAAAATGTCTAAATTCAGAAAATCAGTGGACAGTTTGAATCATAGACTGCATTGTAAAATTACCTAAATTAGTTAACTATTAAAAAAGTTTGTTAAAAAAAATCAGTGACTAACAACATAGAAAAAACATTAAAATACATAAATGATATGTGAAACATATCAATAAATCTGAAACCATTAAAAAGGAGCATCATTTGAGGAAAAAGAATTGAAGTAATTAAAAACATATAATGAAGGAGAGTTTCCCCAAAGTATGAAAACATATTAACCTACTGCTTTAAGAAAATCAATGAACTTCAAGCAGAACAAGCACATGGAAATATACACCTAACCATATCATAATAAAACTATTGAACAAGAGGCACTGAGAAATCTTAAGAACAGCCAGAGATTTAAAAAGAAATCCAATCTTAAATGACAATAAAAGAGATGATTAACTTCAACAAAAATGATTGCATGCAGAAGACACTGAAATAGCATATTTACTCAGTAAATTGCAGTTGTGTGTGCTGCTGTGCTCAGTCATCCAGTCATGTCTGATCCTCTGCGGCCCCATGGACTGTGGCCCACCAAGCTCCTCTGTCCATGAGATTCTCCTGGCAAGGATACTTGAGTGGCTTGCCATTTCCTCCTCCAAGGGGTCTTTCCAACCCAGGGATTGAACCCACGTCTCCTGTGTGTCCTACATTGGCAGGCAAATTCTTTACCACTGAGCCACCTGAGAAGTTACTAAACTGGAATTCTTTTGTGAATATACTGTTCAATAATGAAAAACAAAACTTTCCTTTGGCAAACAAATCATTGCCAGCAGGCTAACACTCAAAGAAATACCACTTTGGGGTTTTTTGTTTTGCCAGTCAGGAGAAATATGATACCAGAAAGAAATATGAATGTTCAGGTAGGTGCAAATATATTTGTCACAAAAGTTGGGAGGCATGTAAATAGAGATAAAAGGTCTAAGCTTCTAGCAGTACTGGGAAGAGGTAACTTAAGGATGTGGATTTTACTATATGATGTTGCAGATGCATGTTGCTAATCTAGGATAATCATTCAAACAACAGGATTACACACTTAAGAAATGTAACAAGAAGCATAATAAATGACATTTGTTTCTACAAATACAGGCACGTGAGGAAAAAACAAGCATAATGGACATGTGGAATAAAAAAAAATAGATGACCGGTAGATATAATATCTGTGTAAAATGGATCACATTAACCAAGTAGAAATGGAAAAGGAAATGGCAACCCACTCCAGTATTCTTGCCTAGGAAATCCCATGGACAGAGGAGCTGCGAGCTACAGTCCATGGTGTCACAAAAGAATCAGACATTACTTAGAGACTAAACCACTACACCACCAACCAAATAGAAGATTGACATATTTCAGAGTGAATAAAGTATAATATCTAGCATTATGCAGTTTATTAGAAACAATTTAAAGGCAAAGACATAGAGTGTAAAACTTTTAAAAAATTTCATGCACATGTTAACCAAATTAAATTAGCATAATTCTTTTAATGGGCTTCCCAGGTGCTCACTGGTACAGAATCCACCTGCCAAGCAGGAGATGCAGGTTTAATCCCTGGGTCAGGAAGATCCCCTGGAGAAGGAAATGGCAACCCACTCCAGTATTCTTGCTTGGGAAATCCCATGAACAGAGGAGACTGGTAGGCTATGGTCCATGGCATTGCAAAAGAGTCAGACAAGACTTAGCAACTAAACAACAACAATAACAATTCTTTTAATATCTGATGACAAAGACTTTAAGGCATAAAGCATTATGACAAAGAAAGGGCAACATTTTGTGATGATAAAAGGTAAATTAACAGGAAGATATGACAATCTTAAATGTATATGCATCCACTAATAAAGACAGGGAAGTACAGAAATAAGCAAATCTACAATCACCAATAGGGACACTTTTCAACCAGCTCTCTCAATAGTAACAGAAAGAGTAAAAAATAAACCCTGCAGGCCTAGGAGATTTTCAATACATAATTCACAAACTTGATATGATAGATATACAAAGTTGTACAAGGGCTTCCCAATCTGCAATGCAGGAGATGCAGGAGAGATGGATTCGATCCCTGGGTCCAGAAGATCCCCTGTAGGGGGACATGGCTACCCGCTCCAGTATTCTTGATTGGAGAATCCCATGGACAAAGGAGCCTGGTGAGCTATAGTCCATGGGGTCAGAAAAGAATTAGACACAACTGAGATGACCGAGCAAGCACACAAAGATACACAAAAACAAACTTGATAAAATAAGTATATAAAGATCAGGACATTTTCAATACGTAAGTAACAAACTTGATATAATAGTTATAGAAACTTGATATAATTTAACCAAACATGGCTAAATTCACTTTAATTCATCTGCATAGGAGCTATTATCAAGGTCAACCTTATGATGGACCAAAGAGAAAGTCTCAACAAATTTCACATGGTTTTAATTTTAAAAAGTATATTTTCTCTAAACATTATAATTAAGCTGAAAGTCAATAGCTTTAAAGATAACTAGAAAAACTCCAACTGTCTGAAACAGTTCTGACTCTAATCCCACATCTGACCTCAATTAACATTCTGCACCCAACTTCAATGTGTGTATGGGGGTGGGGTGTTTCTTCACCACCAAGCAATTCTCCTGGGCCAGTTGGGTCTTCTACAGTTCAACTCAGTTCTAATACTACCTTGAGATAGTGTCAGATCCCAGAAGTTAAGGCCTTAGTCCTACATGACTGCTCTCCCCTCCTTCAGATTCCAATCATAAGTCTAGGCTGTAACCTGTATTTCTGACCAGCCAGCTATATATATGTTGGATGTTCCAATGACCACTTCTTTGAGATCAGTTAATTTGTCAGTACAGCTCACAGAACTTTGATAAAAATTTCACTTCCTAAATTACCAGCTTATGATCAAAAGATATAACTAGAAACAGAGAGATGGAAGAAACGCATATGGCAAGAGACATGTGAAGGGTGAAAGGCTTCCATGCTTTCTCCAAGTGCACCTCTCCCTTTGAATCTCTATGTGTTCAGCAACTCAGAAGCTCTTTGAACTTCACCCTTATGGAGTTTTATGGAGGCTTCATTACTTAGATATGATTCATTAAATTATTAGTTATTGATGACTGAACTCAAGCCCCAGTCCCTTTCCCTTCCATGGAGGTAAGAGGCAAGGGAGATTGAAAATTTCTACCCTGTAATCACAAGGTTTGCTCTGCTGGCGACCAGTATCTTTCTGTGGGTGGTTTCTTAAAGTTGTCCTCATTAACGAAACAAAGGGCAACTTTATTCTTCTCAATCCTACAAAATTCCAAGGATTTTAGTAGCTCTGTGACAGAAACAGGGATTAAGCTCAAATATATATGTCTTATCATAAATCAAAATATCACAACTGGAAATAAACTATGTATTTCCAAATAATTATATGTCAAGGAGGAATTAAAACAAATTAAGGAATAATTTGAATTGAAATCCGAATAACTACAATATATGCAAATTACACAGTATTTACACTAAGGCAGTGTTTTATGGGAGATGTACAGTATTATATAGCTCAGCTATAGAATTCTGCTAAAGAATCCGCCTGATGCAGGAGACCCTGGTTTAATTCCTGGGTTGGGAAGATCCCTTGGAAAAGGGAAAACTACCTACTCTCTCCAGTATTCTGGCCTAGACTGTATTGTCCATGGGATCACAGAGTCAGACACTATTGAGCAACTTGCACTTTCACAGTCATATACACATGCTGGGGGAAAAAAAGGAAAAGACTGAAGATGCACTGATTTAACCTTATATGTCATGAAGTTAGAAAAAAAAACATTTTCGATTTAAGGCAATTAGAAAGCCATAATAAATCAGGAGAAGGAATCAATGAAATTAAAACACATGCACATGGAGAAAATCAGCAAGCATAAAAATTGGTTCATTAAGTGAACTTAAAATATCAAAACTCATGAAGAAAATAAAGAAAAAACACAGTTTACCATGAGTATAAATAGAAAGGGGACCTCACAAATGAACATGTATAATGAAAAAAAGGAAAATCTGACAATTTAGATAAGTAAAAAAATTTATTGTACAAGTCAAACTACCAAATCAACATTAGAAATAAA
>SJYC01134401.1:0-29047 GCA_006408675.1 Madoqua kirkii
CATGGTTATCCCGATCGTTTAGACCTTTTCTGTGTAGTTCTGTGTATTCTTACCACCTCTTCTTAATCTTTTCTGCTTCTGCTAGGTCCTTGCCATTTCTGTCCTTTATTATCCCTATCTTCACATGAAATGTTCCCTTGGTGTCTTCAATTTTCTTGAAGAGAATTCTAGTCTTTCTCATTCTATTGCTTTCCTCTATTTCTTTGCATTCTTCACTTAAGAAGGTTTTCTTATCTATCCTTGTTAGTCTCTGGAACTCTTCATTCAGTTGGTTGTATCTCTTTTGCCTTTTGCTTCTCTTCTTTTCTCAGTTATTCATAAGGCCTCCTCAGACAGCCATTTTGCCTTCATGTATTTCTTTTTCTTTGAAATGGTTTTGTTCACCACCTCCTGTACAATGTTATAAACCTCCATCCATAGTTCTTCTTTCATTTTTATTCTGCTCAAAATATTTTCTGATTTTCCTTGTTATGGTTTCTTAAGTATACTTATCATTTAAAGGTGGACATTTAATTTCCAAATACATGGGGGTTTTTTAAGTACCTTTGATATTAATTCTCATTTTGATATTAATTTCTCACTTAAATGCTTTCTTCTTTGCCATCACCCTGTGTTTTTTCAGTCTTCTAACTTTAATGAGGTTTTCAATGGCTAAGTCAAAGATCTCTCTTGGTAAATGTCACATTGCCCTTGAAAACATGTGGGTTATTTTCAAATATTACTTGATATTGATTTCTAACATAATTTCACAATAAGAGAACAAACTCTATATGATTTCAACACCTTTAGACCATGAACTTTTTGTACCTTGTTTTATGTCCCTGAATAAGATCCAATGTCTCCTAGTTTATAATCTATGGGAACTTGAATAGAATGTGTATCCTACTGTTGTGTGATAATTGTGTATGTCTTAATTATGTTGAATTGGTTCACGGTGCTTTTCATGTCTTATATATCCTTCTACCTTTCTGTATATTCACTGTATTAATTTTTGAGAGTTCGATAACAAAACTCCAGCTAAAAATATTAATTTATCTATTTACAAAATAATTGTAATATATAGTAGAATCATATGTAATTTTGTTCTGCATTTCCAAGTCTCCTGTAAATGCGTTATCATACTCTCATAATTTAAAAAAGGAAAGAGGAGAAACAACAATAGTTTCCACAGATATACAAAGGGTTATAAGAGAATATGATGAATAGCTGTAAGCTGACAGACTGTATATATGACTGATTTCCTAGTTAAAGAAATAGTTTTGGACCAGGACAGAGCATCATATGAAAACTGAATTATGCAGCCTCGAAGCAGGGAAATTCCAGAATCTATGAGAGAAGGATAGGATAGAGCCTTCCCTAGTGCCTTCAGAAGGAATAGAACTTTGTGGTTCTATTGATACTGATATTGGAGTATTCACTGATACTGGACTTCTCATCTCCAGAATTGTAAGGCAATAAATTTCTGTTATATCACTCATTTTGCTATACTTTGTTAGAGCAGACCTAGTAAAATAACAGAGGAACAAAGTCACAGCCAATTTGGCCATTTTTAAAAGTAGCTGCTATGAAAGCCAGAGGAAAGTGAAATTTTCCAATAGTACAGATATAGACATCCTAATGTGGCAAGGTAACAGAAAGAAACCAGCAGACTCCAAACTTGTAGACCTGCCAATGACCTTTTCTGGGTCCCAGACATAAAATCACAAGGATTATCAATAATCTTGCTTCCCTAGTTTACTCCAGCCAACCTGCTATTTACCACTAATTTATGACATCAAGTTTTAACTGCCAGTTAGTAAATTTGCCTGTTAAATTTATTCCCACATTATTCCCTTACTCAACTCTTTCTTCTTCTAAATTTAGCTGACCTTTTTAATGACAATGTTTCCATAAGAGATTAATTATGTGCACACATGAAGTGTCTCTGAGTTATTCAGTGACCTAAAAAGAAGTAGGGGAATGATCAAAGTATTGAAACTAAAGTGCTTATAATGTATGTTTGGAGCTCAGTGGCTGAGAGTCAGGAATACATACCAATTTATTCATACTAAAGAGTAATTAAAGTTTGAAAGAGATGTTGGAGCCACAGTGAGGATGGGCTTTAGCCAGTTGTCACCATCTGTAGAACTAGGAGACTCTTGTTACTGAGCAGCTAAATCCAGAATTTAATCAAATCAGAGACCAAACAGAAAGGGGTTTAGATTTCTCTTTGCCATATGAGGTCTGGAAAAAAACTCTCTCCATAGAAATAAGCTTTACAAACTCTACGGACATGGCTATAGCTAGAAAAGACCAAGGGAATTACTAATTCATCTGGTAAGTTATGCAAAGAATTTGACTATATAGATCAGTAGCTCCAGCATTTATGTATGTCTGAAGACACACACACATGAGTCTTTACCAAGTATTTGGATCATGAAAGGGAACTATGGCACTGATTATTTCATATTTTACTCTAGTTTGTTTGGTTGATAGCCACAAAACTATGGTGTTCATATTCTGGATAAGAGTGAATTAAGCTATACATGAAAGTGAGAAGGGATGTGGTAACTGGGGTACAAAAGATAGATGAATTTGGTCAAACTGTGAGGAGACAAAAGAATTTATGAAAAATGATGTACAACAGTCTACTTAGCAGGCTCTGTACCACTGTACACCTCAGTGCATCATTAATGATAATGTTATATTCTCTCTACTCACTGTATAAATAATGTAATGGGGGGAAATATAGTATTGTTTAAATATTCTTTGGAATTTGTTCTCCTGCTACCTGCTTGTAAGATGAGATATTAGGAATAAATTCTGATGATATCATGCTACTTAAGTTCACGCTCAACAGTACTCTATCACTCATAAATACTTCATTTTTTAATCACAGTAATTCATATTCCATAACAATTCTAAAATATATACGAAGAGAGACATGGAGAATAAACCAGCATATTAGGACTACACTTACTGTTTAGAAATACCAGCCTCGAAAATTTCATTTAGTGACCATGCTTTCTTCTCTTGAGTTCTTAAGATTTTGTGAAATATTCCTCCCATT
Organism: Madoqua kirkii; assembly: GCA_006408675.1. Taxonomy (NCBI): domain Eukaryota; kingdom Metazoa; phylum Chordata; class Mammalia; order Artiodactyla; family Bovidae; genus Madoqua; species Madoqua kirkii. The sequence continues at coordinate 3,050 of SJYC01134401.1, forward strand.
CAGTATTAGAAAAGTATCCAAGTACCCTAGGAACTCAGGTCACTTTAATGGTAACAGTAGTGTTTGGCCTGAAACAAGTCTCCCACCAAGAATTTGCAGCAATAAAGCAAACACAAAGTATTGTACCAGATCCTGTATTAAACACTACAAAATGCAGAATTATTGGAATTACAGTCAAAACTAACATTTTTGAAATGTAATAATTACAACTTGAGAAAGCAAAGAAAATGGAGCTTTCAACTGAAAGCCATATGTATTGATGAAGGAATTTAGAATCAGAAAGTGAAGAATATAAAAAACAAAACTCGAATTATTGCAAGCATAAAGAGGTGAAATATTTTTTTACTTCCTTCTGTAGTCTAAAGTATCAGACTCTGTCATCCCAACTGGTAATTTCCTCCTTCGACGCATTCCCCGACTAGTACTCTACTTTCCAGCAGTGATGACAGTTTAGGAATAAGGAAAGTAAGCAAAAAGTCTTAACCTAATTTGAGTTGAGGATTTTAGGTGACAGTGGTTGAAAGCAATGGAACCTAGAGGGAACCATGAAGATTAAAAGAAAAATGGAAAAAAAATTGGAGAAAATTAGAGACTGAACAGCAAATAAACATACTGAGTAATAGTTACAATTAATTTTTTATATAAGCATCAATACAGTCATGGGTGCTAATAAGATAATGTCAGAGGTGAAAAGGAGTTGCAGTGCTAAAATAACCTGAGTGTTGTATGGGCTGCTTGCATGCTTGCTTAAAAGAAGATATGGCTAAAATTAGACAATAAAGAATCTACCTGCAATGCGGGAGACCTGGGTTTGATCCCTGGGTTGGGAAGATCCCCTTGGAGGAGGAAATGGCAATCCACTCCAGTGTTCTGGCCTAGAGAATCCCCAGGGACAGAGGAGCCTGGTGGGTTACAGTCCAGGTGGTTGCAAGAAGTCAGACACGACTGAGTGACTAATAAATCAGTAAATCAGACAGATGTCCAAACTCTGGCATTAATTGAGAGTTAGTTGGTGTAAGAGTGAAAAAGATAAATAGAGGTGCAATGAGACAGCTACTGGTTTAGTGGATTGATAGTGGCTTAGGTAATCCAAGCAAATTGCAACCAGAACACTAGTGTATCATACAGGAATTCTAAACACAAAAATTTTCTTTTTTACTGACTTCACATTGTTGACAGATAGGTTTAACAGAATTGGGTAGGAATAAGCATAGAAGTGTGAGGAGAGAGGAGGTTTCTGTTTCTTTTCATGAAAATTAAATTCCAAGAGGAAAACTGATTCTAGAGAAAAGACATCAAATGTAGAACCAAGACTTTTTAAAAACTGAGCAGAAATGGACACATAGTCCAGGATATAACAGGTCTGCCTGGAAAATCCCATGGAGGGAGGAGCCTGGTAGGCTGCAGCCCATGGGGTTGCTAGGAGTCGGACATGACTGAGCAACTTCACTTTCACTTTTCGCTTTTATGCATTGGAGAAGGAAATGGCAACCCACGCCAGTGTTCTTGCCTGGAGAATCCCAAGGATGGCGGAGCCTGGTGGGCTGCCGTCTATGGGGTCACACAGAGTCAGACACGACTGAAGCAACTTAGCAACAGCAGCAGCAGGACCTACTATGAACTCTGTATTTGGTCAGGGTGTTCTACAACCCTCAAAGGTGACTTCATTTTCTTCTGTTTTTCCAGTTTGTCCAGCTGTTCTTGATATCATTACTTCAGGCAGTCTGTGTACTTTAATGATTTGACAAAGACGGTTGGATATTCATTAGATAAATAAAAATGGACATTTTATATGTAAAATGGTGAATGCAATTTACAAATACCTACTGTGTATCTTTGCCTCAACCACTCTGTCTAAATCTGTACTCAAGACCATCAAACTATTTAGGTTTATTTAGTTCTTTTGTGTCTCCTAAGCGTGTAGAACACTGTCAGCAGATTATGTGCTTTATTAATATTTTATTCAAGGAAGAATGTAACATCAGTGTTGACAAACAGGCATTATGCTAGTACTAGTTTTCTCATTTTTTCAAATGTGTGATAATACATTTGTATTATTCCTGTAAAACTTTATGTATAGGTATTCTTCTTATAGGCTACATACTTTTTATAAAATTTATACATAGGAAGGTTGAACTTGGGAGCTGGTTACCTTGTAATCCTAAAAATAAGGGAACTTAGATGCCTTTGCCCTTGTAGAAAATAATACCTGCCCCAACATTTTCCTCCCTCTTTTAGTGACTGACTGATCTTCCTTGCATTTCCACATTTATTTGGCCTTCAGTATATGGTTGTCCCTTGGTATCCATGGGGAAGTGGTTTGAAAATCCGCAATGAATACCAAAATTCACAGATGCTCATGGCCTTATGTAAAATGTTGCAGTGTTTGCATATAAGCTACTATGCACATCTTCCCATATACCTCAAATCATCTCCAGGTTACTTAAACTAACTAATATGAATTAAATGTTATGTAGAAAGTTTTAGATAGGATGCAAATGTTACATAAATTTCTGTCAGTGTGCAGCTCAAGTCTTGCTTTTCAGAACTTTCTGGATTTTTTTCCTACACGTTTTTGATTCACAACTGCTTTAATCTGGAGAAGTGAACTTTGTAGATAAAGAAGGCCACTGTGCTCCCATCTCTAACTCTTACTTTCTCAGCAAGCTGGATTTCCTTCAATTATATATTTCCAGATTATTTGAAAATATTGTCCTTCTCAAGAGAATAATCAAATACAAACATATCTGAGACACAAAAAGTATAGTAAGCTACCCAGGGCCAAGCAAGGAGTAGGTGAGAGTGTTGGGGTCTGAACCAGGCTTATGTGTATCCAATGTCCTTCAACTAGCTAAACCTTAGTACAGTCAATATAGCACTCCTGGTTGGAGGGGCCATCTTCTAACAAATAAAATCTGTATGCTTGATGAAAATGTTTATTTCAGAACTATATGAAAAAAATTCCAAAATGGCATAAACTTTGCAGAGATCTTTTGAAAATATCCAATAAAACTGCCTTAATTTTTTCCTTAAAAAAAAATAACTGAACAACACCCATCCCAATCCATGGTCCTCCCATCTCAAATATAAAACTGCCTATTATTGAGTGACCCCACTACTGTATGTGTAAGACAATTAATTATTTGATCCTTAGAGTTGGACAGAATTAAAAGAAAAAGCAGAATATATTAAGAGGTGGCAAGAATACACAGAACTATACAAAAAAGATCTTCACGACCCAGATAATCACTATGGTGTGATCACTCACCTAGAGCCAGAAATCCTAGAACGTGAAGTCAACTGGGCCTTAGGATGCATCACTACAAACAAAGCTAGTGGAAGTGATGGAATTCCAGTTGAGCTGTTTCAAATCCTAAAAGATGATGCTATGAAAGTGCTACATTCAATATGCAAGCAAATTTGGGAAACTTTGCGGTGGTCACAGGACTGGAAAAGGTCAGTTTTCATTCCAATCCCAAAGAAAGGCAATGCCAAAGAATCAAACTACTGCACAATTGCACTCATCTCACACGCTAGCAAAGTAATGCTCAAAATTCTCCAAGCCAGGCTTCAACAGTACATGAATAATGAACTTCCAGATGTTCAAGCTGGATTTAGAAAAGGTAGAGGAACCAGAGATCAAATCGCCAACACCCACTGGATCATCTAAAAAGCAAGAGAGTTTAAAAAAAAAAAACAAACATATACTTCTACTTTATTTATTGAGTATGCCAAAGCCTTTGACTGTGTGGGTCACAACAAACTGTGGAAAATTCTTCAAAAGATGGGAATACCAGACCACCTGACCTGCCTCTTGAGAAATCTGTATGTAGGTCAAGAAGCAACAGTTAGAACTGGACATGAAATGACAGATGGTTCCAAATAGGGAAAGGAGTAAGTCAAGGCTGTATATTGTCACCCTGCTTATTTAACATATATGCAGAGTACATCATGAGTAATTCTGGGCTGGATGAAGCACAAGCTGGAATCAAGATTGCCGGGAGAAATATCAATAACTTCATATATGCAGATGACACCACATTTATGGCAGAAAGCAAAGTAGAACTAAAGAGCCCCTTGATGAAAGTGAAAGAGGAGAGTGAAAAAGTTGGCTTAGAACTCAACATTCAGAAAACTAAGATCACAGAATTTGGTCCCATCACATGGCAAATAGATGGGGAAATTGGAAACAGTGACAGACTTTATTTTCTTGGGCTCCAAAATCACTGCAGATAGTAACTGCAGCCATGAAATTAAAAGATGCTTGCTTCTTGGGAAAGAAGTTACGACCAACCTAGACAGCTTATTAAAAAGCAGAGATATTACTTTGCCAACAAAAGTCCATCTAGTCAAAGCTATGGTTTCTCCAGTAGTCATGTATATATGTGAGAGTTGGACTATAAAAAGTGCTGAGCACCAAAGAATTGATGCTTTTGAACTGTGGTGTTCGAGAAGACTCTTGAGAGACCCTTGGACAGCAAGGAGATCCAACCAGTCCATCATAAAGAAAATCAGTCCTGAATATTCACTGAAAGGACTGATGCTGAAGCTGAAACTCCAATACTTTGGCCACCTAATGTGAAGAACTGACTCATTTGGAAAGACCCTGATGCTGGACAAGATTGAAAGCAGAAGGAGAAGGGGAAGGAGGCAGGAGAAAGATTGGAGACAGAAGGAGAAAGATTGAAGGCAGGAGGAGAAGGGAACGACAGAGGAGGAGGAGGGGATGACAGAGGTTAGGTGCCATCACCAACTCAATGGACATGAGTTTGAGTAAACTCTGGGAGTTGGTGATGGACGGGGAGGCCTGGTGAGCTGCAGTCCACTGGGTAGCAAAGAGTCGGACATGACTGAGCTACTGAACTGAAAAGAAAAAGGGAAAACAGAAGGTAGGACAGGTAATAATTAGTTACATGAATGAGAGAAAATAATGATATATGTACTTTTTAAATATCTATCTTAAGTAATGTGACTAATTTACCACTGAAAATAGAAAAGAATCACTATAAAGAGGTAATTATACCCAGTCAATATATATAAATAAAAATTCCCTTTATTTTTTTATAAGTAAAAAGAAGATAACATCCTCCTTCCATTAACGCCTTTTTATCTTACTTATATCTGCAGACATGTCCACACAGTGTCATATATTTAGAGGACAGAACAATGAAGCACTATCTGTCCTTCCTCAAGGTTCACCGAGTGTCACCCTAGGCCAATCACCACTGCTTTGGCCACCTACAGCCTCACTCTGCCTCACCTTTCTTGACAGCAATGCAATGCAGTATCATGAGCCATTCCTTTAGCCAGACTTTTAGTTATTTTAACCCGTGCCCTTCTCATCACCCTCTGCCTTAATTTGCTCATAACTCCCAGATCTGTCTCTGCTCTTGTCTTTTTTTTTTTTTTCAGTGTTATGGCTCTGGCACGGTGACTCTGACAGAAAACAGATCAAAGGCTTGTGCTGTACACCACCAGCTCACAGTGATGTGGCCTGCTCTGTTCTTGGGCTCTGACCACTGGCTCCACATGATGTCATAAATGGCTGGGGGTAAGACCCTGGTGTATGTGAGGATCAGTCTCCTGCTACTCTGGTTGGAGGTGCTTCTATTCCTTTCTGGATCATCCTACACTGAGCACTCACAACACCATGGTCTTCCAGAGGTGGTGGTACCCTTGAAGATTACATACACTGGCAGCAGCATGAAGCCTCCTGGATGGCTCTCTTACAGCCTGCGTTTTGGAGGCCAGAGACACATTCTTCACATGAAAGTCACAAGCTTTTGTTCTCTAAACACCTACCAGTGTTCACCTACACAGACCAGCACAGGCTAACAGAGGACCAGCCTTTTGTCCAGAATAACTGCTACTATCAGGGTTACATGGAAGAGGATCCAGAATCCCTGGTTGCCCTCAGTACATGTTTGGGGGGCTTTCAAGGAACATTACAGGTACATAATGTTGTTTATGAAATCAAGCCCAAAAGTCTTTCTACCTCATTTGAACATCTACTATACAAGATGGTAGATGAAACAGAACTTCCACCCAAGAGATGTGGATTAACAGATGAAGAAATAGCACGACAACTGAAATTTCTTCAAGAGAATGTTAATTATACTTTGAAGCAAAGTGGGTATGTTGGCTGGTGGACTCACAGGGGTTTCCTTGAACTGGCAGTGCTGGTAGACCATGGTCGGTATCTTTATCACCAAAGTAATACCTCAAGTGTACAGTCTGAAGTATGCATGGTTGTCAATGGAGTAGATAACTTTTTACAATCACTGGATGTTAATGTGGTTTTGGTTGGAATCGAGATCTGGTCTAATGACAACCTCCTTCCAACAACAAACATAAGTATTCTCTTGGACGAATTTTGCAAATGGAAGACCAAAAGTTTTAATACCCGCTTACCACATGATATTGCACATATCTTCATAAAGGAAAATTATGGTCGCCTTCTTGGCTTAGCCTATGTTGGAACTGTATGTAATCAACTTTATAACTGTGGGGTTGAGAGCTTTCTGAATGACAAAGTGCCAGAGTTTGCATATATTGTATCACATGAGATTGGTCACAATCTGGGTATGCGACATGATAATAAAATATGTAAATGTGGAAGTAAAAAATGCATAATGTTTCCAAGTAAAACCATGGCAACTCGATTCAGCAACTGCAGTTATGCTTCATACTGGAACGTTGTTAGAAAAGTGAGCTGCATGCGCATTTCACCAAATCCAGAAAATATCTTCAGGCAGACACGCTGCGGGAACAGTGTGCTTGAAGAAGGAGAAGAATGTGCTGTGGTTCCACATATACATGTGCAAAAGACCCCTGCTGTCAGTGGGACTGCACTCTGAGAGTTGGGGCTACTTGTGCTTTTGGCCTTTGTTGTGAGAACTGTACATTCATGCCATCAGGCACCATGTGTAGGGAAGTAGAAAATGAATGTGATCTTCCAGAGTGGTGCAATGGGACATCCTATCAGTGTCCAGAAGACGTGTACATGCAGGATGGGACCTCCTGCACAGGTGGTGGTTACTGCTATGGAAAGAGATGCAATGAGCGCAATGAACAGTGTAGGACAATTTTTGGCGAAGAGGCCAAGAATGCAAATGAGAATTGCTACAAGGAAGTGAATACCCAAGGTGACCGTTTTGGTAACTGCGGTCTCACAGCCAGTTCATATATACCATGTGGAATCCCAGATATCCTGTGTGGGAGGGTTCAGTGTGAGAATGTGACAGAAATCCCCCTCCTGAGAGATCATTCTACTGTGCATTCGACTCGAATAAATGGAGTCAACTGCTGGGGTACAGACTACCATCTTGGGATGACCATACCTGATATTGGTGAAGTGAAAGATGGTACAGAGTGTGGTGCAAATCATATCTGCATCAGAAGGAAGTGTACTTTAATGCCTAATTTCGAAAGTGATTGTTCACCTGAGACCTGCAACATGAATGGAGTCTGCAACAACAGACAGCACTGCCACTGCAGCTCTGAGTGGGACCCTCCCCACTGCCAGGGAAAAGGTGTTGGAGGCAGTGTGGACAGTGGCCCACCGCCAGGCAGAGATGAAGTGCCTGACCACCGTTACCTGCTGTTATTTCGCTTGACTCCTTTCTTTTTTATGTTATTTTGTTTCTTAATTTGGCTGTTTACAAAACTAAAAGAATTAATTGGGCAAGAAGAGAAAAGTGCTTCAGCTGAACCTCAGTGAGAAGGACAATGTGCTGAGACAATACTTAAGGAAAAAGTACCAAATGTTCTGATTTCACCTAAGGAAAAAGGGAAAAAGTTCCAACTTCATCTTAGAAATAAAGCTTAGATTTGTGATTTTTAAAAAAATTCAAAATCTTTGAAATTTCTCACTTTTTTGTTTTTAGTTTTAGTAGACATGTTACAGCATGTGTCAGAGATCACAGAAAACCCGAGATATTTCATTATTCTGGGTTATAAATATTACCAATTAAACAATGGGTAAAAATATGCTAATTCCCAGAACATTCTGTTATTTTAAGCAATTTAATGGTTAATTTTTCATTAAATTATCTGTGTGTTTTCTGAGCAAAAGCACAGCTCACACAGTGTGTATGTGTGTACTTTTAATTTGCGATATATCTCTTAATTCTAAACATCCTTCTCCTTTGTACTCTGCTTTGTCACACAGTGAATGGAAACCTACAAATCTCATTTCTTCTTTGCCAGTCCTCTTATTATTCATTTCTGCTAACAGAACTAGAGGGAGACTAGGCAGACTGGACACCTGGGAAAATTTTCAGTGCTGTTCATGTCAGCATTGTATCATTAGCAGCTCTTTCTTTACAAGAAGGTAAATTTCAGTCTGTGTTTTATTACTATATACTCAAACATGCATATACTGAGTTTTCATATCTATATATAATAGTACATTACATTATATTTGTATATTAGTGACTCCATAACAGACATTACTTTTCAGCTTCAGAGATACTGGCACAGCCACCAAGCATCTTACCTTTCTCTGTTTTCAGTCTCAGGTCCTTGAGTTATCAAATACCTGAGTCCTCGAGCGAGCCCTAGATCTATGGGACCTATTCAAAACATGTAGGTTTATTAATACTACCTCTTCCCTTCAAGCCCCAGCCCAAGCAGTAACAGCTACAGCTTCTTCTTCATAACTCATTGCTGTCCCCGTGGTGTGCATTCCTCTCTGACTGAACTCTGAGTGATACAGTATGCGGCATAATGGAGAACACAGAAAGGAGGCTGACATCCGAAGACTCAAAATATTCACACTACGGTGCTTACCATCTTGGGGACATAATTTAAACTTCGAATAACTTTAAAATCAGGAAAAAAAAGGAAAATTATAGGTGCCACTCAAACTTCATAACTTTTATTTCTAAAATGGATAAAGAACATGCTTGTAATTCTCTTTAGGATATGTAAGTCATAGCAACCATCCTTCCTCTAGAACAACCCTAGATAATACCAACTATATTTTAAGAACCAAATTTAAGGACATCAGAGAGCTGAAGCAACAACATAGAGGAAAAAAACTAAAACTTCAGGCATCAAAAAGAATTTCTGGAAATTTGGACACTTTCTAGCTATGTTTTCCCCTGAGCACTTGCTGATATTGTATGTGATTTAAGCATTAGGTCTGGCCCAGTGAAAGGACATCAGCTGAAGGAAGAAGCTCCCAGTGCTCTCAGTTACTAGCCAAGGCTAGATTCACAAGTTAGACTTTGAGGGGCCGCTAAATCTAATCATTTTTTCCCATGTCTCCACCACAGCTGACCTCCCTATTCATGCAGAGAGTCCATACAGACTGCCAACCCCGCGCAGAGCAGTTCCACAAGGGTTCTGGAGCAAGGGGTGGAGCTAAAGACAGGGGTGCAGTTCCTGGCTGTGAGAGACAAAAGGGACTTGTGATCATGGCTGTATCTGAACAGAGACATAGTTGCTTACACGATCAACACACTGGGCCTCCATCGGTTCATGGGTCCTACTTGCTTCAACACCCTCTTCCTTGTAGGCAAAGGTCCTGGGGCGATGCAGAGGGAGAGAGAAACATACACTTAATGGGAACAGAGCCAGATCAGTTCTGGCTCTCAGGGCTTCTGCTCCTGAAACTTGCGATCAGACCCCCACCTCTGATAGGGTGTTGATGGCCACTAGGCAGAGAGGAAGTCTGGCCCCACACAAGGGATTGGCTCTAGCCCCTTCAAATGCAGCCGCATCACCTGCCAAGGCTGTAGTAACCAGGAAAGACATGTATCTACATCAAGTCTGTACTATCATCAAAGGTACTGGACACACACAGCCCATATAAGGAAGCGCACATGTAAGAACCTCAAAAGATAACTGTTTTACCTAAATTATTAGAGGCAGAGAAAGTTAAGCAAAATGAAAAGGCAGAGAAGCTACTCTCAATTGGAAAAAAAAAAAGGAACCACTGAAAATAATGAAACAGAAACCAACAATTTATCACATAAAGAATTCAAAATATTGGTGGTAAAATATTAACTGAATTAAGAAAAATAATTGATTTAAGCAGTGCCTGTTTTAACAACGAACAAGAAGATATAAAAACTATGCAATCAGACATGGATAATTCCATTATTGAATTTTCTTAAAAAATTGTGTAAAGAATGAATAGCAGAATGAGAGAATGAGTGGTTCCTGTTGTTATTCAGTCACTAAGTTATGGCCAACTCTGTAACACCATGAACTGCAGCATGCCAGGCTCTTCCATCTTCCATGATCTCCTGAAGTTTACTCAAATTCAGATCCATTGAATCAGTGATGCTATCTAACCATCTCATCCTCTGCCACCCATTTCTCCTCCTGCTCTCAATCTTTCCCAGCATGAGGGTCTTTTCCAACGAGTTGACTCTTTGCATCAGGTGGCCAAAGTACTGGAGTTTCAGCTTCAGCATCTATTCTCCCCATGAATATTCAGGGTTGATTTCCTTTAGAATTGATCAATTTGATCTCCTTGCAGTCCAGGGGATTCTCAAGAATCTTCTCCAGCACAATTCAAAAGCATCAATTCTTTGGTGCTTCGTCTTTTTTATGATCCAGCTCTCACATCCACACATAACTACTGGGAAAACCAAATCTTTGGTTATATGGACCTTTGTCAGCAAAATGGTACTGCTGATTTTTAATATACTGTCTAGTTTTGTCATAGCTTTCCTTCCAAGGAGCAAACATCTTTTAATTTCATGGCTGAAGTCTCTGTCTGCAGTGATTTTGGAGCCCAAGAAAATAAAATCTGTCACTACTTTCACTCGGTCCTCTTCTATTTGCCATGAAGTGATTGGACCAGATACCATGATCTTAGTTTTTTTTTTTTTTAATGTTCACCTTCAAGCAAGCTTTTTCACTCTCCTCTTTCATCTTCATCAAGAGGCTCTTTAGTTCCTCTTCACTTTCTGCCATTATAGTGGTATCATTTGCATATCTGAGGTTATTGATATCTCTCCTGACAATCTTGATTCCAGCTTGTGATTCACCCAGCCTGGAATTTAACCTGTTGTACTCTGCATGAAGTTAAATAAGCAGGATGACAATACACAGCCTTGTCATACTCCTTTCCAGATTCTGAGCAGTCTATTGTTCCACGTCCGGTTCTAACTGTTGCTTCTTGACCCACATACAGGTAAGGTGGTCTGGTGTGCAGTGATTTTGGAGTGATTTTGATTTTGGATCTCATCTCTTTAAGCATTTTCCACAGTTTGTTGCGATCCACAAAATCAAAGACTTTAGTGAAGTCAATGAAGTAAGAGTAGTGTTTTGGAACTCCCTTGCCATCTATGATTCTACAAATGTTGGCAATTTGATCACTGGTTCTTCTGCCTCTCGGAAACCCACCTTGTACACCTGGAAGTTCTTTGTTCATGTACTGCTGAAGCCTAGCTTGAAGGATTTTGAGAATTACTTTCCTGGGATGTGAAATGACTGCACTGTACAGTAGTTTGAACATTCTTTGGCATTGCCCTTCTTTAAGACTGTAATGAAAACTGACCTTTTCCCATCCTGTGGCCACTGCTGAGTTTTCCTAACTTGCTGACATATTAAGTGCAGCACTTTAATAGCATCATCTTTTATGATTTTAAATAACTCAGCTAGAATTCTGTTACTACCTCTAGATTTGGGCTACCCATGTGGTGCTAGCAATAAAGAACCCACCTGTCAATGCAGGAGATATAAGAGACACGGGTTTGATCCTTGGGTTGGGAAGATCCTCTGGAGGAGGGTATGGCAACCACTCCAATATTCGAGCCTGGAGCATCCATAGACAGAGGGATCCTATGGCCAGCTACAGTCCATAGGGTCACAGAGAGTCAGACTCTAAAGCAACTTAGCACACACATACATACACACACATATATACACATACAAAATTATGTCACGTACAAATAAGACAAATTTACAACCTTCTTTTCATTCACATGCCTTTTATTTCTTTATCATGCCTAACTGCTCCAGCTACAACTTCCAGTACCATATTAAATAAGAGTGCTAAGAGGAGACATTCTCATCTTCTTCTTGATCTTGACAAAAAGACTTTGAACAACTGAAAATAATGGTGGTTGTGGGGTTGTCATATAAGACCTTTACTATGTGAGATGTGTTTCTTCTATAACTATTCTATGGAGGATATTTATCATGAAAAGACATTGTATTTTATCAAATGATTTTATGCATCTATTGAGATGACCATGTGGCTTTTTGTTCATTCTCTTACTGTGTCCTATATATTGATTTGTGTACGTAGAAACATCTTTGCATCCAGCAAAAAATGCCAGTTGGTCACGGTGTATGAACATTTTACTGTGTTCCTGAGTTCATTTCCTAACACTTTCTTGAGAATACTTTCATCTATCAGAGTGATTATTGATATGTAAAGGTTTTCCATGTTTTATATTTCCAGTTTCTTTATTCCTCTGTCTATCTTTCTGCCTGTCTTTATAAACTGATAACTTTCCACAGTGGTATGCTCTAATTTCATTTTTCTGTTTCTAGACTCTACTCCAGATTTTTGCTTTGTAATTACCCTGAGGATTACTGAAAATATCTCATAGTTGAAACTGTCCGTCATCTATGATGATAACAAATTAGCCTCATTTGCCTATAGAGTCACTCTTTATATGTTTGATGTCACAATCACTATAGCTTTTAATGATGTGTATTTATTTAAAAATGATAGTAGTTATAGTAATTTTTCATAATTTTTCTTCAACCTCTACACTATTGTTAAGTAGTCAATACTCCATTCTGTTGTACAATTAGAAGTTTCTAAATCTAACTAATTTTTCACATTTATCAGGGTGTTGTGTACTTTATGGTTCCATATAGCTGATCATTTATTTTCATATTAGCTTGAAGAACTCCTTTCAATATTCCCTGCAAGGCAGGTCTACTGGTGATAAACCCCCTTAGTTTTGTTGGGGAAAGTATTTTCCTTCAAATATGAATAATAACTTTGAATGACAGAGTATTCTTAACAGGCAATCTTTTAATCCTTTAAATATGCCACTGTAGTTTCTCCTGACCAGTAGGGTTTCCACTGTGAAATCCACTGAGAGCTTAATAGAGCTAATTTGTAAATTGCAATCTGCATATCCCCTCCTTACCCAGACTGCAAGCAGAATTACCTGATTTTGATAGAGTCAGTATAATATGTCTCAAAGAATATCTTTTTCATTGAGATAATAGTGTGATATATTGGTTTTTTGAACTAAGCTCTCCTAATATGTGCAGTTGTGGGAAGATTTCTGCTATTACAAATTTAACTAAATTTAACTAAATTTTCTATCAACTGCCCTTCTCTCTTCACCATCACACAATTATTTAGATATGCACCATTTCAATGGAGTCCCATATATAATGTAGGCTTTTTTCAATCATTTTAATTTGACACTCTGTTCTTTTGTAACTTATTTCAAAATTCTTATCCTCTAAGTCATTTATTTTGTCTTCCTTCTTTTCTATTCTACTACAGTTATTTTCTTTATCTATATCAATATAGATATTATAGATATATATCTATAATAAGAGTGCTAAGTGATATATCTATAATATCTATATCAATATAGATATTATATTCTTCATCTCACTCATCATGTTCTTCAGCTCCAGAATTTGTTCTGTTCTTTCTTTAGCTTTTCTCATTTTCTTTGGTTTTGGTTTTGTTTTGGTTTTGGTAAAGAACTCATTTGGTTCATTTATATTTTCCTAATCTAATTGAATGCTTTTTTAGGATGTCTTATAGTTCACTGACTTTCTTAAGTATACCTATTTTCAATTCTTAAGCACATCTTTTTCAGGATTCATGGCTCTGGGCTCAGTTGTTAGAGATTTATTGACATTGTTGATGATGGCACAGTTCCTTTATTTATTAAGTCTCTTGTTCTATCAGCTACACCCAGAAGAACATATGCAGCCTTTCCAAGGTCTTGGCTTTCATGCCCCAGTGCATTATTCACAAGGCTCTTCCCAGGTCCAGAATGAGGAGGACCATTACTCAGTTGCTATGGATATAAAATTGGTATAGTCTTAAATGCAGCAGTTAAACCTAGAAACTAATCAAATTTTACAAAGGTGCCTTTTATCCTCTTAAGTCATGTAACATCTCAAATAAAAATCTTTGCTCAGTGATCAAGTTACTCCTTATGGTTACTCCCTATGATAGGGCTGCTGCTACTAAGTCGCTTCAGTCATGCCCGCCTCTGTGCAATCCCGTAGACGGCAGCCCACCAGGCTCCTCCGTCCCTGGGATTCTCCAGGCAAGGACACTGGAGTGGGTTGCCATTTCCTTCTCCAGTGCATGAAAGTGAAAAGTGAAAGTCAAGTCATTCAGTCGTGTCCAACTCTTAGCGACCCCATGGATTGCAGCCTACCAGGCTCCTCCATCCATGGGATTGTCCAGGCAAGAGTACTGGATTGGGTCACCAGTGCCTTCTCTGATGATAGGGCTAAAGCTAGAAAAGACCATGTGTCTGTGCTCAGTTTTTCAGTCATGTCTGACTCCTTGTGAACCCATGTACAGTAGCCCGCCACTCTCCTCTGTCCGCAGGATTTTCCAGCAAGAATACTGGCATGGGTTGACATTTCCCCCTCCAGTGTATCTTCTGACCCAGGGATCGAACCCAAATCTCCTGCATTGGCAGGTGGGTTCTTTACCACTGAGTTTCCTGGGAAGCCCCGTGGGTACTTTTAATCCAATTCCAAGGAACTGAAGGTCTTAACAAGTTCTTGTTTATTTTCTGATGCACAAATGATGACTGTTTCCCAAAATCCCTCCTGGTACCAAGCAGTCTTATTAATACAAGGGTGTCAAATTAACTGTAAAATGAAGGGAAAGAAAATAGGAACAACTTATCCCACTACGATGCTAGCATCACCACCCACACTCTACTTTCTTCATCTCTCTATTATTTGGAATCTCTTTGTGCCACTTCTTTACTGGCAACAGTTCTTGCTAATGGATGAGGCACACTTATTTACACATGTGAAATGTCTCTAAGTTATCCTTGACCTTAGAGTGAAAGTCATAGACGGTTACTGATGCCTCAATCCTTGAACAATGGTTTAAACCAGATCAAACGTATTTCTGGAACTTGAAGCAACTCAACTGTTTCATTATCAGGTTTTGTGCTGAGGAAATAATCTGAGATGAGGGAAACAGTATGAACAAAAGCACTAAAGTATGAATAAAAAACACTAAACACTTATACTACGTGCAGGGAATACATGGGAAGGGAATAAGGACTATAGTCAGATTTATTCATACTAAGGAGTAATTACAGTATGATGGAGAAGGCAAAGCCAGAATGTGGAAGACCTTTATCCAATTGCCATGGTCTTTAGAACTGGAGGAGCCTTGTTGCTAAGCACTTCAATCTGGAACATAAAGAATGAAGAGATGAAAGGGGGGATATTTTTATTGTTCTTTGTCATGTGATGTTTCAATTTAAATCTTTGTTCACAGACCTTGGAGGCACAAACTATCACAAAGTTATAACTAGAAAATAGCATGGTAACCATTAATTCTACCTGTGGTAAGTCTTTCAAGAATTTAACTGTGAAGGGAAAAGTGTTAGAATTTGTGAATGTATGAATTGACAAACACACATCCATACATACACATGACTCTTTGTGAATTTTTCAAAACTAGAGGGGTATCTGTGACCTATGTTATGTCCTATTCTGCTCTATTCTACTTGATTGAGAGTTGAACAATAGTGTAAAAATGCATTTTTGCAATTTGGAAAATACTGAATTGGGCTGTAAATGAAAGGGAAGAGGCAGGTGATAATTATGATACCAAGATAACTGAATTTGATGAAGCTACAAAAAAGATGAAAAAAGGAATCTATGAGATAACATGTGGCAGTCTAGGTTGAAGTGTGTATGCTAGTATATGGCACTGTACCACATTACTAGTGAAAGTGTTATATTCCCTCATGAGCAGTGTCCCTAGAGCCCCTGACTAGGACTATATAATGACTATCATCCTTATTCTCATCCCATGTATTCCCATATGTAGAATGTAAAGGGAAAAGTTGCAAGGATTCTACTCACAGTTTAGAGGTTGGTGTCCTAAAAAAGATCCCATTTAAGGATTCCATTTAAGGATCTTCCCTCATTATGGAGCCTTGTTATTTTGTGAAATATGCTCCTCTTTAGTACAAGAAAAGTACCAGATCTCAGGTTACTTAAATGGTGAGAAAAAAAAAAGTCTAAAAGTTAAGTACCCCACCAACTAGCTGCAACAAAAAAGAACGGAGGTATCAAATTCTGTATTAAACATACCCAAAATAAAAATTTTGTGGCTTTATGGTTTAAAGTACCATTCTTTAAATTTAATAATAACTACTCATGGAAGTAAAGACAGTAGATTGCTAAGTTGAGGGTTGTAGGTGCTGAAGAAAAAATTTAGAAAGCTAACATGTTAAGAAACAACATTACTATATCCAGGCAGAAAAAATTTTGAAAACTAGCAAGTTAAACAACATTACTAGATGCAGGCAAAAAAGCTCAATGTATTAAAAACAAAGTGTTGAAGAAAGTATCAGTTCACTATTTCATCATTTTGATTGAAATATCAGGGATCTCAGGCTTCCCAGGTGGCTCAGTGGTAAAGAATCCACCTACTAATGCAGGAGATGAAAGAAGATACAGGTTCAATCCCTGTTCAGGAAGATCCCCTGGAGTAGAAAATGGCAAGCCATTCCAATATTCTTGCCTGGGAAATCCCATGAACAGAGAAGCCTGGTGGGCTACAGTCCACAGAATGGCAAAGAGTTGGACATGACTCAGCACATAGCACACACACCAGGTACCTCATGCCAATTTTAGCCTGCCTTTTACTCATTAATTACCACAAACATACTCTGTAATTTACTTCCTGATGAGTTCTGTGGGTTTTGTTAAGAGTGTGAAAGCAAGTGAAAAAATCTGCACTAGTTTGGGTTGAGGATTTTACTCAACAGTGGTTGAACTGATGGGATCTAAAACAAGACTACAGTAGTAAAACATCAAATAAAGGGCACTGAAAAGGGGAGAAATGATGAAAAGTTATCTTCATCCTTTATAAATCTGAGGAGTGATTTTTTATTAGGAGTAAGTTTGTGGTTGCTGCTCCTGCTGCCGCCAAGTCACCTCAGTCGTGTCCAACCCTGTGTGACCCCATAGACTCCAGCCCATCAGGCTGCCTCGTCCCTGGGATTCTCCAGGCAAGAACACTGGAGTGGGTTGCCATTTCCTTCTCCAGTGCATGAAAGTGAAAAGTGAAAGTGAAGTTGCTCAGTCGTATTCAACTCAGTTTCATACTATGTAGGAGTTAGGGCAGTTAAGGTGATATTAAGATACAGGCCATGTCCTTAAGTCAATGTCTAAATATTGTTGAAAATTAGCTACGAAATTAACCTAGACGTTCACTTACTTGGTACCCAGAAGATAAGTGAAATTATTGGTGGATAATATCTTACTAAATCAGATGCCCAGTTATTTGAGGTTTGTGTAGGACTGATTTGAGAATTGGTTTAAGAGTAAGAATGTATTGTAAATGGTATCTTAGTGAGGGGCTTCCCTGGTGGTTCAGACAGTAAAGAATTTGCCTGCAATGCGGGAGACCTGGGTTCAATCCCTGGGTTTGAAAGATCCCCTGAAGGGAGAGCCTGGCAACCCACTCCAGTATTCTTGTCTAGAGAATTCCATGGACAAGTGCCAGGTGGGCTACAGTCCATCGGGTCACAAAGAGTCAGACATAACTAAACAATGAAGCACAGCAGAGCTTAATGAGATGGCTAGCTGTTTAGAAGTCTGCAAGTATGTTTGATAATCAAAGCAAGTTATTAACAAATGTCTAGTCTGTATGGCACATGGTGATTCTGAGAATGGAAATCTTCTCTGCTGGGCTATACATTGTCACTTTATCCTTTTGATTTAAAGGTTTGGCAGAATTAACTAGGAATAAGAGGCTTTCTGTGAAGAAGTGTGAGCACACAGGGCATTGTTTCTTCCTTTTATGAATGAAAATTCCATAAGTGAAAGGAAAAAGATTCCAGAGAAAGGAAGTCAAGGGACAGAAATGAAATATTTTCTAATTAAGCAGAAATGACTACAGGGTCTAGTAGATGGTAGGTCCTTCCTTAATCATGCATCTTTCATTTTTATACCTAGTGTGGGAAGTAGACTGGATCAACCTGAATTAGAATCCTCAGAGCTAGCTTTTCTGTGTTTTTCTCAACTAGGCCAAGGGTTCTGACTGTAAACAACGAATTATTTTCATGATCTGATAAAGACAGTGGATATTTCACTAGGTAAGATAAAGCAAGCATTTTAAATATAAAGTATTGAAAGCACTTTTAAAAATCCCAAATGTGCTGTTTCCCCTAAAACCTCTGATCAAATTAGAGCTCTAGACCAGTTAATAATCTTGATCTGTGTGTTCATTTATGTTTTCTAAGTGTATACCATCATGTACTAACGTTACATGTTTTTTTAATGCTTTATTCAAAGAAGAAAGCAGAACATCAGTATTGCCAGCAGGCATGTTATCAGATTTCATGCTAACAAATATATGATAACACATTTGTATTATGGAAATAATTGTAGATGGTATTTTCATATGGTATATGTACTATCTGTTTTTATTATGAAATAATACATTGTGAGGTTGCACTCAGGAACTGATTACCTTAAAATCCTATAATGTGGAGATTTTGATGTCTTTGCCACTCTAAGACAATATTTCTTTACTCCAAGCTTTCCTCCTTCAAGGAGCCACTAATTTCCTTTTTACTTCTGAAGGTTAATTTGCATTCAGTACATGCCAATTTTCAATTGCTACCCTCCCAGCTGCACTGATTTCCTTCCATTTTATAAAGGTACAGGTTTTTAAATGTTCTTCTTAACAGTATAGTAGAATATAAATACATTTGAGTAACATCCATCAACAGCCCAACATATTTCCCCTCCCAAGGCCACATTGGTCTATGATTGTTGAATTAGGTAGCATTACAGTAGATCCTCAAAGCTGTGAAAGTTAACAATGTTGGACTCCTGCAATTTCATAGATTTAGATGAAGAGAAATGCAGAGGACTTAAGACAAATAATAACTTGTTACATGGAAATACATTATATAGACAATGAGAAAAAAGAATATCTGTGAATAATATTTATATCTCTTCTGAGTATTATGATTAAATAATTTTCACTTTTAAGTAAAAGGAAGACCTATAGTTCATTATCATAACATCCAAATGTGTAACACAAGACTCCTTTATCAGAATATGATTTCATTCATTTTTCCAGTAAGACTCTTTTGTGTTATATATTGTGGAAATTTTGCACATATTAATAGATATAAAGAACTGTATCACGAATCACTATGTGCCTTTCCTCTAGATTCAACAAGTGTCATCGTAGGCCAGTCACCATTCTTGTGTACTCACACAGTCTCACTCTGCCTCACCATAACTTGAGAGTGTGTCAGGCATGTCTTAAGCCAAACTCTCATTCATCCTAAGCGGTACCCTTCCACTCTTGGTTTGTTCATAACTCCCACCCACTCCCTGTTCTTATTTGTTTTTCTTTTAGTGCTGCTGCTTTGACTGCATGACTTTGCCAGAGAACAAACTAAAGGTTAACATTGAATACATCAGCTCAGACAGAGGAGACTGAACCTTGATGTATCCTGTCCTGCCCTCTTTTTCTACCAATGGCTAAATATGATGGCTCCGCGATAGGTGTTGGTGAGTTCCTGGTGTATATGAAGGTTACTCTCCTGCTTCTCTGGCTGAAAGTATTCCTCTTCCTTCCTGAATGGACCCAGGTTGGGCACTCCCAAAGACTTGGCCCCCCAGAAGTGGTGATTCCCATGAAGGTTACACCCCCTGGCGGAGGCATGAACCTTCAAGGCTGGCTCCATTACCAAGTGCAGTTTGGGGGCCGGAGACGTGTTATTCATATAAAGATCAAGAATAATTTTTTGTCCAAAAACTTCCCAGTGTTCACGTACGCAGACAGCGGTGCTGTCATAAAAGACCAACCTTTTGTCCAGGATAACTGTTACTACCGTGGTTACGTGGAAGGGGACCCAGAGTCTCTGGTTTCCCTCAGTAACTGCTTCGGGGGCTTTCAGGGAATGTTACAGACAAATAACCTTGTTTATGAAATTGAACCCAAAATGTCTTCTACTAGATTTGAGCATCTAATATATAAGCTAAACAGTGAGGGAACAAATTTTTCACAACATAGATGTGGATTACCAGATGTAAACACAGCAGGACAATTGAAGTTTCAAGAAAGCATTAATTCACTTTGATGCAAAGTGACTATAGAGGCTGGTGGACCCACAGCTATTCTCTTGAAGTTGGAGTGGTCGTAGATCACAGTCGATATCTTCATCATGAAAAGAATACTTCGCTTGTGAAGAAAGAAGTGTTGCTTGTTTTAAATGGAGTAAGTGACCTTATGAAAGCACTGGATCTTGAGGTACTTTTCAAGGGACTGGAGATATGGACTGCCAGAAGCTATGCTACAATAGACACCATTAACAAGGCCTTGGACAACTTTTGCAGTTGGAAGCAAAGGGGCTTCCACACGCGTGTGCCCCATAATGTGGCACATTTATTTGTAAAAATGGATTATCGTGAAACTCTTGGCTTAGCCAATATTGGATCAGTGTGTTCAGGTCATGTTAACTGTGCAGTTGAGACTTTCCAAAATCAAAGAATTTTTGTTTTTTCTTATGTTGTGACTCATGAGATGGGTCACAATTTGGGTATGAATCATGATGTCAGAACATGTAAATGTGGAGCATCAAGTTGCATATTGTTTCCATATGCAGCATTAACAACTAAATTCAGCAACTGCAGCTATGGTGATTATTGGAACCTTGGTCCTAGAAGAGAGTGTTTGAACACAGCACCAGATCCACTTAAAGTCATCCAGGAGACACGCTGCGGAAACGGTGTGGTTGAAAAAGGAGAACAGTGTGACTGTGGACCCTTAAAGATGTGTGACGCTGATCCCTGTTGTCAGTTAAACTGCACTATAACAGCTGGTGTCAACTGTGCTATTGGGCTTTGTTGCCAAAACTGCACATTCCTGCCATCAGGCACCACGTGTAGGGAAGTAGAAAATGAATGTGATCTTCCAGAGTGGTGCAATGGGACATCCCATCAGTGTCCAGAAGATGTGTACTTGCAGGATGGGACCTCCTGCACAGGTGGTGGTTACTGCTTTGAAAAGGCATGCATTGTGCGTGATGAACAGTGTAGGAAAATCTTTGGTGAAGAGGCCAAGAGTGCAAACGTGAGTTGCTACTGGGAAGTGAAACCCGAGGTGACCGTTTTGGTAACTGCGGTATCAGAGACAGAACATACATAAAATGCAACAAGTCAGACAGCCTGTGTGGGAGGATTCAGTGTGAGAACGTGAATAAAATTCCTCAAATGAGCAATCATACTACTCTGCATTGGACTAAATTGGATAATAACAGTTGCTGGGGTACAGACTACCACCATGGGATGACAACGGCTGATATTGGTGACGTGAAAGATGGTACAAAATGTGGTCCCAGAAACATCTGCTTCAAAAAGAAGTGTGTCTCTTTTTCCTCCATTGGACGTGTGTGCTCACCTCGGCTCTGCTCTATGAGGGGAATCTGCAACAACAGACAGCACTGCCACTGCAACCCCGAGTGGGACCCTCCCATCTGCCACCAAAAAGGCAGAGGGGGCAGTGTGGACAGTGGCCCACCCCCTCTCCCTCAAATGGATGAAAAGGAGAACAAGAGTAACCCGTTGCTATATTTACTGATTCCTTTTTTGCTTGTACTACTGTGTCTGTTGCTTTTGCTTTCCATGAGACCAAAAAAACAAGATGATAAAGCAGAGGAGCCTGTTCCACAAGATGTTAAAGCAGAGGCGCCTGTTCCACAAGATGATAAAGCAGAGGCACCTGTTCCACAAGATGATAAAGCAGAGGCACCTGTTCCACCTGAAACTATGTAAAAAATAGACATGTGCTACGGTTTCACTTAGGATGTAAGCACAGAATATTCTAACTTTACCTAAGGAAGAAACACAGAATGTGCCTACTGGAAAAACAACAAAGAAGGAAAAACCAATAGCTCCTGTTTCAAGAGACTACCAAAGACTAATGATCTTTCCCAAGTATTAAATTGTAATCTCCTGGAAGTAACAATGATATAACATTTGTCCTAGATAATTGGCGGAAAATTCCAACTTTTTCTAATCATTTGGGACCATAAACAACCAGTAAACAAAATTTACTAATCCCTAGCTTATTTCTACTTTCCATTATTTTAAGCAATTTTAAGTGGTCAATTTTTATGAATTATTCTCTGTGTGTGTCTTGAGCAGAGACAGTCTGTGGATGGTGTTCGTGTGTGTGACTGATTTACTGTTCCTCTATCCCACATGCCCTTCCTCTTTGTACTCTGGCCTTGTCGCACAAGGACTGGCAACCTACAAATTGCATGTCTTATATGCCAATCTGTTCCTTTCTGCCAATGGCAAGAACTAGAGAAAGATTTGAAACCCGGGGAAAATTTGATTTATGTTCATGTCAGAATTGTCTCATTAACAGCTTTCGCCTTAGCATCAACTATAATTTCTTCTATATACATATTTTGTTACACTCAGAACCAGCAAGACTATAAGTCTCAGACACACTGGCACTGGTACCAAGCATTGTAGCCTCACAGTTTTGAGTCCCAGGTCTAAATCTTCATTCATCAAATCCCTGAGTTTCCTGTACCAGGTAGGCTAACCTTTTCCTCAGGGATCACATTCTAGACCCACAGGACCTACTGCAAAGATTCTAAGAACACTACCTCTTCCCTTTGATTTTAAAAGGGAATTTAATTTTATTTTTAATTTTAGCTATTCTACTTCAGTTTAAGATTCTCCATTTGGTCTGAAATATTCATTTTTATTCTATGCCTTCACTGACATTCAGAGTGGCCTTTTCTATAGCTAGTATATTTGGTCAAAATGTGCTTGACTCCCAGTAGCCAATGAGACTTTCACTCTTTTTTGATAAATTTCACTGTGGCCTGGAAGTGTTTCGATTCTGCCCATACCATACTCCCATTGTTCTAAGTGGGTAGTTATTCCTTAGCACACGTGCATAGCCTTCTAAACACACTCTGATGACTCTGATCCCAGGAGGAATTTTCTTAGCTGTGCCCTTCTTTGGTCTCATTACATTTCTAGAGGACTGTCATTATGTTTGTTGCTATTAGATTCGTAAAGCTGGCAGTCCACTCAAATGCTGGACACCAAAACCTCCACTATTTGAAACAATGAAAGAAAGTTGAAAGTGTTAGTTGCTCAGTCATGTGCAACGCTTTGGACCCCACGGACTGTAGCCTGCCACAGTACTCTGTCCATGGGATTTCCCAGGCAAGAATGCTGCAGTGGGTAGCCACTTACTTCAGGGGATCTTCCTGACCCAGGGATTGAAACTGGATTTCCTGCATTGCAGGCAGATTCTTTACCCTCTGAGCCACCATACCAAATATTTAAACATATGAAAAAATTACTAAGAAACTTACTTAAGATGTGCCATTTTAAGTAAAACTATAAATGAATAATATAAATTTTTAAAAAGTAAATAACAAAGATCATGGCATCCGGTCCCATCACTTCATGGGAAATAGATGAGGAAACAGTGTCAGACTTTATTTTGGGGGGCTCCAAAATCACTGCAGATGGTGACTGCAGCCATGAAATTAAAAGACACTTACTTCTTGGAAGAAAAGTTATGACCAGCCTAGACAGTATATTCAAAAGCAGAGACATTACTTTGCCGACTAAGGTCCATCTAGTCAAGGCTATGGTTTTTCCTGTGGTCATGTATGGATGTGAGAGTTGGACTGTGAAGAAGGCTAAGCACTGAAGAAATGATGCTTTTGAAGTGTGGTGTTGGAGAAGACTCTTGAGAGTCCCTTGGACTGCAAGGAGATCCAACCAGTCCATTCTGAAAGAGATCAACCCTGGGATTTCTTTGGAAGGAATGATGCCAAAGATGAACTGAAAAATATCTGATTAACAAAATGAAATTAATAACAAATGTATAAATTTCTCTACATTTTACCCACAGACAGTAGTCCTCAAAGGTAAGCTGCTGAGTGTTGAACCTTAAGGAACAGGTCTCAGTTATTCACAGGCAGAAATTACTTTATAGGATAAAACTAAAGGCTAAGGTATTTCATTAATATTATGCATCCAGTAAAAATCTGGACAAAAATAATACAAGAAAGAAATACTGTCTCTTCATGTACAGAGACTGAGCAAAAGTAACAAATAACAAGTATATCAAATTCAGCAAAAATGGGAAAATAACATCTTAAGCAGAAGGAAGAAAATAGCATTTTCATAAAGTAGGGTTTATTTTTTTAAAGGCAAGTGTACTTTATATAATTGCTTCAGTTCAGTTCAGTTCAGTCGCTCAGTCGTGTCTGACTCTTTGCCACCCCATGAATCTCAGCACACTAGGCCCCCCGTCCATCACCATCTCCCAGAGTTCACTCAGATAATGTTCATCGAGTCCGTGATGCCATCCAGCCATCTCATCCTCGGTTGTCCCCTTCTCCTCCTGCCCCCAATCCCTCTTAGTATCAGAGTCTTTTCCAATGAGTCAACTCTTCTCATGAGATGGCCAAAGTACTGGAGTTTTAGCTTTAGCATCATTCCTTCCAAAGAAATCCCAGGGCTGATCTCCTTCAGAATGGACAGGTTGGATCTCCTCGCAGTCCAAGGGACTCTCAAGAGTCTTCTTCAACACCACACTTTAAAAGCATCAATTCTTTGGCACACAGCCTTCTTCATAGTCCAACTCTCATATCCATACATGACCACAGGATAAACAATAGCCTTGATTAGATGGACCTTAGTCAGCAAAGTAATGTCTCTGCTTTTGAATATACTGTCTAGGTTGGTCATAACTTTTCTTCCAAGGAGTAAGTGTCTTTTAACTTCATGGCTGCAGTCACCAACTGCAGTGATTTTGGAGCCCCCAAAAATAAAGTCTGACACTGTTTCCACTGTTTCCCCATCTATTTCCCATGAAGTGATGGGACCGGGTGCCATGATCTTCGTTTTCTGAGTGTTGATCTTTAAGCCAACTTTTTCCCTTTCCTCCTTCACTTACTGGATATTTAAAAAATAAAACATATGCTCATCACAGTACATACAAAAAAAGCATTAAATAACATTTCAACTCTTTTGACAATGAAAAGTATTTCATTGCCAAGTAGGAATAAAAGCAAGCTTTCCTGACCTAATAATAAATATCATTGAAAATTAATCATTGAACATTCTTTAAATGAAGTTCACAGTGAAAAGGAATACATGAATGTTGTTCTTTGTCACCACGTACATTAACTTTTAAATTGTAATTGAGGTATAGTTGATTTACAATCTATTCGTTTCAGCTGTACAACAAAGTGAATGTCACTATTCACATTAACTTTTTATTTCAGGACCCAGAAAAATTAGATTGAGAATTAAAAATCATGGAACTGAAAAATAAACATAAAAACTGCCATTAAATGTAGCTTACATGAATTTCTACATATAAAATTCTACTATAAAAGTTCTAAAAGCTAAGAAAAAAGTTTAGAAAATACAAAATATGTTAAACAATAAGTAAAGGATTCTTACAGGTCAATACAAATAACAGTTGTCATATATATTAAAAATCTGTGAATAGAGAAACAAACAATGTGGTAAAATGTAAACATTTCATGGAAATATAGGAGATGTATACACTTTCTGATAAATTGAACTAATTTCATCATTTTTAAAGGAATTATTCCTACTGAGTTGAATGATTCTATGAAGACATACAAGACCTTTTAGAACTAACATCCAGAAAAGATGTCCTTTTCATTGTAGGGGACTGGAATGCAAAAGTAGGAAGTCAAGAAATGCCTGGACTAACAGGCAAATTTGGCCCTGGAG
>SJYC01134402.1:0-49482 GCA_006408675.1 Madoqua kirkii
ACACAATGGAATATTCCTCAGTCCTTAAAAAGAATACATTTGAATCAATTCTAAAGAGGTGAATGAAACTGGAGCCTATTATGCAGAGTGAAGTAAATCAGAAAGAAAAACACCAATATAGTATACTAATGCATATATATTGATTTTAGAAAGATGGTAATGATGATCCTATATGCAAGACGGCATAGAGGCACAGATGTATAGAATAGTCTTTTGGACTCTGTGGGAGAAGATGAAGGTGGGATGGTTTGAGAGAGTGGCGCTGAGGCATGTATGTTATCAGGTGTGAAACAGATCACCAATCCAGGTTCAATGCATGAGACAGGGTTCTCAGAGCTGATGTACTGGGATGACCCTGAGGGATGGGATGGGGAGGCAGGTGGGAGAGAGGGTTCAGGATGGGGAAAATATGTACACCCATGGCTGATTCATGTCAATATATGGCAAAACCCACTACAATATTGTAATGTAATTAGCCTCCAATTAAAATATATAAATAATAATAAAAAAACGAATACTGAAGTGGGTTGCCATTTTCTTCTCCAAGGAATCTTCCAAACCCAGGCATCCAACCCATATCTTCTGCTTGGCAGGTGGATTCTTTACCACTGAGCCACCTGGGAAGCCACACTTTGCCTAGAACTTCATAATATATGTTGGACAGACAGATTGTAAAGTAACACCTAGTGATTCCCTGCTTTGTGCTATTCACGTCCTTTTATAAGTCCTCCCTCAGTCACTTAAGCATGGGCAGGACTTGTGGCTTGCTTCTAACCAGCAGACTATGACAAACATGAGGAGAGTCATTCCCATGATTATGTTATATCATGAAAGATTTCATTTTAGTTTCTAAAGTCTCTTTCCATTGTTGGCTTTGAAGAAGACAGTTGTCATGAATCCTACAGTTTCTAGGAAATAACTTCTCCAAAACCTGAATGAGGGCTAAAGGCAGACTCTTTCCCAGATGAGATCCCAGCCTTGGCCAACATCTTAATTGCAGTCTAGTGAGATCTCATGAAGAGACTCTGTTAAGCCATGTTCAGACTCCTGACCCAAAGAAAATTTGAGGTAATAAATGGATATTTTTTTAAAACTGCTGAATTTGTGGTAATTTGTTATGAAGCAAAGGGAACTAATACAGATCTAATGTAAAATTTTAAGTCTCCTTGATCCAAGGTGACAAACACTAGTTCAGTGATATTTAATAATTACTTGGTAAGTAATTTTTAAAGTAATTTTAAAGTAATTTTTTAAAAAGAATTTAAGATAATTCTAGAATCCTACGATTCTAGAAATCAAAATTTTGCATATGGCAAAAACCAATAGAAGTTAATTTTTTCATAGAAGTAAAAAGACTGATAAGAACCTGGGGAAATATTTTCAAAGCTTATCTCAGTGAAAGCTTGATGTAAAGAGCTAATTAAGAGCAAAAGAAAGACCCAAGCCTGTTAGAAAACTAGCAAAAGTTATGAAGACAATTAACTGAAAAGCAAGTCTAAATGGTTCTGCAGTATATGAAAAGGAACTCAGCCTCATTTAGGTTAAGAAAATACCCCAGTGAAATTATAATGGGATACCATTTCCCACTTATCACATTGGCAAACATTTAAAAAAATGATAATACACTCTGGTAACACATTTTGTGGTCCAGGGGTAGAAAATAGGCACTATCCCATACTATTTATGTCATTACAACTTTATGGAAAGCAATTTGCAGTAGTTATTAAAATTCAAAATCAAGCACACTCTTTGACCCAGTGATTTACTTCTAAATATTTCTACTACCATTATACTAACTTTCTATGAAATGACCTATTTAATTCCAGTATTGCCTGTATTAGCACAAAATTAGAAACAACCTAAATTTCTTAGGTTGTTTTTGTTTTTATTTAATAAAAGACTAATTAAATAAATTTTGGTATAACCAAAGAAAAGAATGTTTTGTAGCAGTTAAAGAGAACACACTGATATGGAAAACTCTCTAAGGTATACTGCTTATTGGAAAAAAGTAAGGTATAGAACACCTAGTATAACATTCTCCCATTTGTGTTAAAAATTTTACATGACAAATCTGTCTCGAATTTATCTAGAAGCACAATGAAGTAGCAATAGTTGCCTCTAAGACTAAGTGATTGGGGGACAGAGGTGTAAAGAGAAATTTCCCCTATATATCATTTCATACCTTTTGAATTTTGTAGCAGGGACTTACACTATCCATTTATAAAAATTAAAGTAAAATTCAGATCAAAGTAAAAAGGGTTATGAACACATATTATGAAACAAATAAGTCTTTAAAAACATGGACAGATAATTTAATAAAAGGTATCCTTCCAAAATAATAAATAGCAAATAAAAAATAACTTCTCCAAAACCTGAATGAGGGCTAAAGGCAGACTCTTTCCCAGATGAGATCCCAGCCTTGGCCAACATCTTAATTGCAGTCTAGTGAGATCTCATGAAGAGGACTCTGTTAAGCCATGTTCAGACTCCTGACCCAAAGAAAATTTGAGGTAATAAATGGATATTTTTTTAAAACTGCTGAATTTGTGGTAATTTGTTATGAAGCAAAGGGAACTAATACAGATCTAATGTAAAATTTTAAGTCTCCTTGATCCAAGGTGACAAACACTAGTTCAGTGATATTTAATAATTACTTGGTAAGTAATTTTTAAAGTAATTTTAAAGTAATTTTTTAAAAAGAATTTAAGATAATTCTAGAATCCTACGATTCTAGAAATCAAAATTTTGCATATGGCAAAAACCAATAGAAGTTAATTTTTTCATAGAAGTAAAAAGACTGATAAGAACCTGGGGAAATATTTTCAAAGCTTATCTCAGTGAAAGCTTGATGTAAAGAGCTAATTAAGAGCAAAAGAAAGACCCAAGCCTGTTAGAAAACTAGCAAAAGTTATGAAGACAATTAACTGAAAAGCAAGTCTAAATGGTTCTGCAGTATATGAAAAGGAACTCAGCCTCATTTAGGTTAAGAAAATACCCCAGTGAAATTATAATGGGATACCATTTCCCACTTATCACATTGGCAAACATTTAAAAAAATGATAATACACTCTGGTAACACATTTTGTGGTCCAGGGGTAGAAAATAGGCACTATCCCATACTATTTATGTCATTACAACTTTATGGAAAGCAATTTGCAGTAGTTATTAAAATTCAAAATCAAGCACACTCTTTGACCCAGTGATTTACTTCTAAATATTTCTACTACCATTATACTAACTTTCTATGAAATGACCTATTTAATTCCAGTATTGCCTGTATTAGCACAAAATTAGAAACAACCTAAATTTCTTAGGTTGTTTTTGTTTTTATTTAATAAAAGACTAATTAAATAAATTTTGGTATAACCAAAGAAAAGAATGTTTTGTAGCAGTTAAAGAGAACACACTGATATGGAAAACTCTCTAAGGTATACTGCTTATTGGAAAAAAGTAAGGTATAGAACACCTAGTATAACATTCTCCCATTTGTGTTAAAAATTTTACATGACAAATCTGTCTCGAATTTATCTAGAAGCACAATGAAGTAGCAATAGTTGCCTCTAAGACTAAGTGATTGGGGGACAGAGGTGTAAAGAGAAATTTCCCCTATATATCATTTCATACCTTTTGAATTTTGTAGCAGGGACTTACACTATCCATTTATAAAAATTAAAGTAAAATTCAGATCAAAGTAAAAAGGGTTATGAACACATATTATGAAACAAATAAGTCTTTAAAAACATGGACAGATAATTTAATAAAAGGTATCCTTCCAAAATAATAAATAGCAAATAAGATGTCCCCAACCCGAGGTTTTTGAATAGCCTATGTGGGTTACGAGTGAAAGAGATGAATCTTACAAGCCCGTGATAGATGAAATTTTCACAGTAGTACAATTCTTCCCAACCAGAACCCCCCAGGGAAATCAGTTGAATACCTTATACTGTAATTTTAGTTTTTCATTTCCTTGTGTAAAAACACCCTAGGAGATTTGCAGCAGAAAGGAATTCCCTGGGATTTTAAACCAGCATGGTTTAGAGAAGTCCTAACTTCAAAGTTAAGTTCTCTATGTACCTACCCATGGGTGGCAGCCTTCGAAATGAACTAACTGGAATTCGGTGGAAGTAGTGGCAACCACACCTGGTGTTTGGTGTTGGCGTAGGTGGGAAATGCAGTCTGACCCCTGGCGACACGAAGCTGTTAAAGAGAGCATTGTTAATTGAGGGCATCCTTGATCAATCTGATGTGATTTTAACATGGAATCTAATATGTTTTGCCTTGAGACCAAGTGTTAAGAATGCTTTCACAAAGAGATGGAGAAGGGGGAGGGCACCTTTCCATGGTGCTGAGAGGGTCCAAGACAGTGCCTGCCCAATGTCACCAACTCCCATATATCTACCTAATTTGGGTCCTGATAGTTTTCAGGTCTCATATGTTCTCTTCCCGGAGGGATCACACCTTGAATTTTAATCATCTTGGTTAAGGAAAAATTTGGAAAGACTTGTTCACATCTGGGAAGGGACCCAAGACCCACTTTGCCACTTCAACCATTCGTCAAGATGGGTGGGCCCTGGCTGAGTGTTGGAAATCATCTTTTATACAAAGCAGCTTGGCTCAGATGCTAGAGGACCCTGACACCACAGCTGGGTTATTTCTCAAGCTTCTGGCACGTTTTGGGGCTCAGTACATTCTTATTGATTAACTCTGTTCTTAACTAATTAACCCTCTTTAAAAATGGGCATAATTGGTTTTCGAATTCTGAAAGAAGTTGTCATAAAGAGTTCTGTTTCCAGGGAGACCCAGACCTTGACTTTTCAGAGGCTCACTTCATCTTCTACCCGTTACTAAATTTTTTCCAACTTGTTAATAAGTGGGGAATGGAAGAAACTCACCTTTGTCAAAACAGTTCT
Source organism: Madoqua kirkii (assembly GCA_006408675.1). NCBI lineage: Eukaryota > Metazoa > Chordata > Mammalia > Artiodactyla > Bovidae > Madoqua > Madoqua kirkii. Next base: position 4,911 of record SJYC01134402.1, read on the forward strand.
GGCAAAGAATTTTGTTGGCAAGTCTTTATAACCACTGGCTTATAAAAGGCTTAAGATTAACTCTGCATTCAACATATCTGAGCTATATATTTCCCAAGTACCCAGTAAAAGACCAAAAATTGATTCTGGTTGGTGACAAATCTGATCACCATCACTTTTGTTCCTTAATACCAAGGAATAAAACAGGTTCCTGCAGTGCTCCTTGCTATGGCTGGGTACAAACACACACACTGAAAGGAAGGTTAGGAAGTGGGCACATGCTTGACACAATCTGTGTTCCTGGCCTGCTGAGGCCCTTCAGCCACTGCACGGTGGTCCCTAGCTCTCCTCCAATTTACCCCATCAAATCCAAGTGGGGAACCCATCCAAATACCAACTTTTGGTACTCACACCAGAGTTTGTAAAGAGTCTATATTGATGCCTGGCTTGTCAGTGATAGTCAACACCTCAGGGGACAGTGCTGGAGATGTGAAATAATCGGGAGGCAGAACTGATGAGCTGCTGTAAAAGGTCTACTTTGCCAGGTGATTGGGTCCCTCCAGGCCCCTTAATTGGAGAAGGAAATGGGAACCCACTCCAGGTTCTTGCCTGGAGAATCCCAGGGACAGGGGAGCCTGGTGGGCTGCCGTTTATAGGGTCACACAGAGGCAGACATGACTGAAGAGACTTAGCAGTAGCAGGTCCCTTAATCCCCATAACTAACCACAGCTTCTTCTCTTGCTCATATAGGGGCCCACTGCACATCCCTGTCATGTTTAATGACATACAAGCTAACACTTTCTAGCATCAGTGAGGATCAGTCTAGAAAAGCTGACTCTGGACTTCCCTGGTGGTCCAGTGGTTAAGACTCAGCTTCCACTGCAGGGAGCACAGGTTCTATCTCTGCTTGGGAAAGTAAGATCCCACATTCCATTCGCTGTAGCAAAAAAAAAAAAAAAAGGAAAAGAAAAGAAAAGAAAAGAAAAGCTAAGACGGTTTTTAGTTCCCCGAATCCCTAAAAAGTGCTTTCCTCCTGACATACCCCCATTTCCTGTGTCAATTATTTCAGCCTCTTCATCTGCCACCTCTTGATTCTTCTTTCTTCTTTCTAGTCTAGTTTGAGGCAACTTTCACTTTCTTAAAATACTCCGGCAATTAATACTTTTCTTCTAGCAAATCTCAGCCTAGACTCATGGTCTTTAATAGCATTTAGCCATTCCTCATCTTCAGAGCTTGGCATGGTCTCACGTTCCTTTCATCTGCATCCAAGGCACCTTCCTACTCCCCAGCTTCATTTGTCATCTCCAAATCTAGCTGGTGTAATTTTGCTCATCTCATTTCTTTTAACCTGGAATAGCTTTCAAATTAGCATCTTAGGCACATTTTAGAACCCTACTTCCAGATCCCCTTCATCAAGGGTCCTAGAAATCCACCTATCATCAAAATTTCACTATTCAATCCATATCCTTGTCCTATAAAACCACATTTGGGGGTGAGGAACTGTACCTACAGCCATTTACAACTTCAAACATGGCACATTTCTTGAGTTCACTTTGACACTCATAAAGAGCCTGGGGTGAGAGGCAGTGGGTCTGTGGAGCTTTCAAGTAGAGAAGAGCACAAGCTTTTTGTACATTTAGACAGAACAGTATGGACCTGAAGTGGCTATGTAGACATCTCAGTCCGGCTAGACTTCTTGTCCATTCATCAATGATTTTAAGCAGTCAAAAATTTCAAGTTTAAGAAAGAAGCAGGAGTTTTTGTCATGTGACACACACATCAATTTTCAGCAAGTAGTCTGTTTCAATTATGTTACAATATTTTACCTTTGAAAAGGCACACAGATAATAAAGGCACCCAGAATTCCTTCAGGGGTACCAAGCTTGGGACAGTTGAGGGAAGGTACAAGAAAGAGATGAGATTTACCCTAGACATCCATACCCCAAAACAGAGAAAGCCATAGTGCGTTATACAGCACTCTGTGTGCATGTCTGCACGCGCACACTGTGACTCGTGACTCAAAAGTAGTGCAGCAGATTGCAGACTTGGGTTTTGGAATCTTTCTTATTACATTAATATCCCAGCTTGCACATATGGGAGTCCTATTCGTAGAAGTATACGTGTGCCCAGACACATAGCCCACAACACAAGATCCAAAGTGCTAATATTAGAGCCGCTGCAGTGAGATGATGACAAGCAGGCTTTGCGTTCTGGGCCGCACATGTTTACATCAAAAGTTTTGCGTACAGGGACCGGCTGTTTGCACAGTGGCTGCGGTTCTGGGCACAGCCCGTCTGGAAACGCTACAATCCCTGGGAGACAGGCTGTCTCATGAATAGGCAATGAGAGGCTGCTCCCCTCCTGGAATCTTCTCTCCTTTTAGAAAACGTGCGCTTAACTTGTAAATGGAGTTTCCACTGCTGCTCAAGAGTATTTTTGTTTTGAACCACAACCCGGTTCTTCTGCCGAGCGAGGCGCACTGGTGCGTAGCAAGGCGCCCTTCCTGCCGCATCCTCTCCCAGTGTGAGGCCGCGCCTAACACAGCCGGCTCCCAAGGTTCCTACCAAACATAGAAACATTATTTTTCTCACATTACAAAAGAACAGGAACACAAACAGAGGTGCAGGTTTGTGCAACAGTTTTCGCGCCACTGTGAGGAGGCTGTGATAGCTGCGTAGGGGTTGGAAGATTGCTCGGGTGGTGGGGGGCGTGGAGGGAGGATGTCCCACTCACCAACTCGGGACCTAGAACAAGCAGCTCGACCCCTCCAGGCCTTGGCGGCCCCTTCGGTACTTTGGACTTCTGGGATAGTTGGGCCGATTCAGTGAGGTCATCCATGAAGGTGCCTGCAATACCACCTGGTGCACACGAGTTCTCCACACTGCAGCTGCTTTTCCAGAACGCAGCGCTGCCGGCAAGCAGGCCTCCACTTGCAGATTCTCCTGGAGTCTAAGCATCAGCCCTTCTCAGTAAACGCTGTACAGTCTTTCCAGATCTTGGCCTGACTTCCTTTTTCTAGTCAGTGGTAATGTTTTACTTCTCTCAATCAGAATCAAGCCCATTATAAGAAAATTCAATCTAAGTCCCTTTGCCTTATTAGATGCCCTTTATTAGCTCCCTACCACCCATAGGAAAAAAACAAAAAAACCTGTCCAAACTCCAGAGCAAGATATCAAAGACTACAGTGTGGCTGCTGATCACTTTGCTACTGTCAGCCCACTAGGCATCCCCTACCTGTATTTTTTATGTGGCAACAATACTGAGGTGGCCCCTGTTCTGCTACACCACCTTCTTATTTCATGTCCCTGGGCCTTTGCAGATGCTACTCTTTCTGCATGGACTGTGGTCTCCCCATCTTTGTTTTTCGGGACAACTCTGACTTTGGGGACAGTTCTTCTGGCACATCTCATACGCGCGTTCCCCTACATCATTGCTTCTAGCCTCTGCATCTTGGCCATATTTTTAGTTTGTACTTATTACCTGGCATTGCAATGTATTTATTAGCCTCCTGCACTTGCTGATGAATTTCTGGAGGGCGAGGATGAATTTCTGGAGGGCAAGATTTTTCTATATGCCATCACTGGACAACCAGCAGAGGCTGTGTAATTGCAAAAATGCTTATTTTTCACTGTGAATTGAAATAGTAACTATTTTCATTGTTAAAGCAGACACTGTACAGTTTTTATGGTTTAATTTTTTGTTGCCTTTTTTCTGATAGTGAGCCCAGCTATTATATTTAAGATGCTTTATAGAATAAGGCACATTTATATACATGAAGAGTAGTTGAAGCAACAGGAAGGCTGGGGTTTCTGATTTTGCTCACTTCAACCAAGTATTGCTGTAAGTCCCATGGGAAGTAATGAAGATGAAATAAGATACATTATATTTCCTCAAAGAGCTTTCCATCTAGAAGCAGATAAGGAGGGAATAGAAGGGGATGGGGGAAAAGAGTAGAAGCAGAGCAAAATTATTTGAGAGAAACCAAAAATATTTCTGGAGGTTTGAAGGAAGACTCAACCGAGTCAACCAGAGATGAGGAAGATGTGTTATGTGACACTGGCGATGTTGGAGATTGGACTTGGTGTATACAGAGTGTACCAGGCAGAAACAGGCAGGAAGAAGCTTCTAGATAGAAGGGACAGTATATGCAAAAACCTAAAGGGGACTAATGAGTTATCTACCTGGAGACCAGCAACCATTTGCCGGCCTCCCTCATGCTCAATGTTGGAGTTGGTGAGAGAAAAGACTAAAACTCAAGTTTGTAGACATTCTGGAAAGGTTCCCGAGTCCCCAAATGAGGAAGTTTAACTTAATTTAGTAGGCATTGGGTAGCCATCAAGATTTTTGGACAGAAGAATGATATAAATTGAAACATGCTTAAGAATATTCTGGTTGTCACTATATGTGGACCACACTGGAAAAGGAGAAATTAGCCACGGGGATGGGAGATAAGACACTGCTGTGAGCATGCGACTGGGAGGGGCAGCCATGGGATGCAGTGTCGGAGGGGCCTGGCAGGATCAAAATGAAGAGGAGGTGGCAGTGGTTCTGATGTGAGGATGAGTGAGGAGACAGTCTCATGTGATGCTCAGGGTTAAGGCCTGAGTTCTAAGGAAAATGGCCCTAGTAAGAGAACTTGAGAGATCATGCTGAGGAAGTTATATGGTTAGAAAAATGGTGAGTTTGGAGGGGCCATACTGAGTTCAAGGACCTCCAGGTAAGTCTGACACAGGAGAGAGGTCAGGTTGAGAGCTCTGCCCTTCTAATAGTCACTGACACTGGGGAAAGAGAAGCTGTATTGAGGACAGGAAGATAAAGAGAGAAGAAAACCAAGTGTAGAACATTAGAGAATTGCCTGCCTTTGAGAAACTGATGGGAAAAGAGGGACTGATGGAGAACAAGGGTAGTAATAGAGCTAGGATAGATATGTGACGTGGAATTCAAGGAAGAGGCTTCCAGAAGGAGAAACGCATTCCTGGAGCGATCGCAGGTTAATTCACTTCATGACACATAGTTCAGAAGTTCATCTGGGTTTCCATAGCCCTTTGGAGTGTGAACTTCCTTTGCATTCTTTATGTATATGTCTTGTTTCCCCTTTCCAGACTGGAATCTCCTCCTAGATGGAAACTTGTCCTTCTTGTGCTTTTACCTGGATACAGACTCAGGCTTAGAGAGTGATTGCTGAATGACTGAGTAAAAACCCAAAGCAACAGAGAAGATAAAGATAAGAAAAAGCTCATTGTACTTGAAGAAAGGTGTAATTCCCCAAATAAAAGAATGAATGAAATTTTTTTCTGCTCTGGGGCAAGGAAGAAATACAGTCTATGAAAGGGCAGTTCAAATGTGAACACTTGAAAAATTCTGAGTCTTCCACCGAGGTGTGATTCATCATCCACACTCTCATAGATTTAAGCATCATGATTTGTGAGGTATTGAGGTGAAATTATCTAGCAAGTAAAGGGTCCAATAAGCATCCAGCTGCCTGAATTCAACTGACCACATGATTAATGACATTGCAAGTTACATCCATGGCCTTCCATCTCCCAAGCACTTTATAAACATTGAGTAATCTCACAATGCCCTTGTGAGATATTATCATGTTCATTTTCCATATAGTTAACTGAGCCAAGGAAGTTAAATGACTTGCTCAAAGGCCACACTGGAAGTCAATGACATCAAATACTCAGAACGAAAGTGATCCCTGGTCTCACTTCTCACAGTAGATTGCTGAACCGAATCCCACTCTTTGCATCATTAAGAAGCCTGACTGACAGGCCAGTGCTGTAATAGATCATGCTTCACAACTGAGATCAGTAAGGATTCGCATGCTGTCTCAAGCAGGTCAGGGCTGGCCCCTGAAAAGAGAGAAAACGATGCTCTGCAAGACCGTAGGATGGAAGAACAAAACTAGACATGAGTGAAATCTTCTCTGTGAATTTCCAAAGACCTTCATTTAAATGCCAAATTGGGAGATGGAGTGCAGGTGGAGATGGGCAGACTAAGGGCAGGCTTTGCTTGATAAGCATCTTAAGTCGGAACTATGATGTCTTTGTCTTTCTTACAAATATTTGCATTCTTCTTTACCATTCAGTTTTCATTTTAATTGTTTTTTCATATTTCTCTTAGCTCCATATTTCTCAAGTTGATGCTCTTTTGGCCTGAAAAAAAAAAGGCCAAAATATTGTCATACTATCAACTCCTATGCACATGGACTTTAAGAAGACCACAAGGTTGTGATGAATTGGTTCACATAAGGTGATATTTCACAGTTTTTGAACTGAATAGCTCACTAGATTAAGATATATGTCTTTGATTTGCAGTTATATATTTTTAACCAAGTCTTAAAACATCTGTGTGCCTTAGTTTTTTCCAAATGAAGATAAGACCATGGCGAGGGTGCTGAGGTTGCCTTATGCATATTCCACTGGGCCGTCCCACATGGGAGCCCGCAGACCCAATGACTCCTACTCTAAGCATCTATGACTCTTTGTCTTTGGGCTTTCTCTGACTGGTGGAGGAGGTCAGAAACAAGCTAGTGCCCCCTTCTTTCAACCCAGTAAAGGCTGATGGGAACTGGAACAAGATGGTAACTTACTCACTGCTCAGATGTGTACAATGCTGCTTCCCAGAGGTCCTCAGCAGAACTGCACTTCTATTACCAGCAGCCACAGGAGCAGTAACTTAACCTGTTGTACACCCATAACTTCCCTTTCCTGTCTCACTTCCCAACTCTCCTATTTGAGTTTTCTGGGAAAACTGTCCAAGCATATGCTTGCACCCAAATCCCCATCTAAGGGTCTGCTTCCAGGCCAACCCAACCTAAGGCTTATAGCAATGAGTTACAAGGACATCAAAACATAGTGAAGCTTTGAAGTCCTAATAATGATAATCAGTTATGTGTATAATCAAGCACTGATTACAAAGCACTTTCATACTCATTTTCTTGTTAGATTCTGACAACCACTGTTGAGTTATGATGATTATTATTTATTCCCATATAATGTGGAGGCCACTGAAGCTCTGGGGGTTAAACAACTTGTTAAGAGTTAGGAAGTTGAGTCTCTCACCTTTAATCCAGACCTCTGCCTCCAAGTGGCCATCTGCTTCCACCCCTTCCCTGTATCCTTGCGTGCTACTAGTCAAGAAGCCTTATAAGATGACTCCCAATGCTTCTGCCAAATGTAGCCTCCCTTAGTGTGGTTGAATAGCTACTTAACCTCTACTTACATGTAAATTTCATTGAAACATGTTAACTACATCCATTTGAGAACTTTCATTAGCCACTATTGTGTTTTAAGGTAAATTAAACATTAGATTTCAGTTTAAATTGCATCTTGATTCTCCTTAGAGAAATAAACATCATCACAATCAGTTGTTCTTTAAACATTTTTATAAATTATTTATGTTTTTTTTTTAAATCATAGTTTCCTTGAGTTGGAAGAGTCTACAATTTAGAGATGCTGAAATCTCATCTACAGCATCTCTGACAGATGGTCACCCAGCCTCCACTGTTATGTTTTTTATAATGGGGAGGTCACTGTCACACAAGGGAGGTTATTTCATTGTTGAGAAGAGAGCTTCTGGTTGTTTAAAATTTCTTCCTTTCATTGAGCCAAATGGCTTTCTTGTCATTTTCCTTTCATTAGTGTGTTTGAGACGTCGAGAAATAAACAGAACAAGTCTAAGTATGTGTCTGGGCTTGAGCCTCTTTTTACATTAAAGTAGTTCTTTAAGTCCATCATCTTTAGCATCTGTGTGTAATTTTGCTCTGCGTGGGAGTAGCCGTACTGGTCCCTCTAATACATAGTTAGTTCTTTATGCTGCTGTGGTGGGTCTCTTTATAGGTGATGTTTTCATTCCTCTTATAGGGCCCCAGCATGCATGGCACCTTTTAGTATGTTGGTATATTCCTTTACAATGATTATTTCTTCCTAGGTCTCTTTTTAAATGATGACTATGTTAGTTTATTGGTGCTGTGAGTTTTTTGCTTGTTATTGGATTTCTTCTTAAGAGAAGAAGAAATTCTTGCTAATTTGCTTTTCTCCTTGGGTTTTAAAACTGCATGTATTAACTGAATCCATATTTAGTTTGAAATTTGCTCTTTGTCTTTGAGTTTCATCTTTCTAGGTCTTGTTGTTTCTTCTTCAAGTTGTAGTTATGGGGATTGATTGGTTTAGAAGGATGTGTGAAACATTCTTAGTTATCCATATTTCAGCCCTGAATATCTTACATAAAGATGGTTTTCAGCTTTGTCCCTTTCTCAACCTTCCCCTACTCCCATAATCTGTTTTCTTTAGAATCTCTAGAATACAAAAAACATGGATTTTAGAGTCTAGCAATTATGGGTTTTAACTTCACATCCAAAACTGTATTAGTTTCCTCGGGTTGCTGTACTGAATTATCACAGACTGAGTGGCTTTATACAACAGAAATGTATTTCCTTACAGTTCTGGAGGGTGGAGTTTGAAATCAAGACATGGCTGGGCTGCACTGACTCCAGAAGTTCTGGGACGGAGTCCTTCCTTGCCCTTCCTGCTCTGGGGGCTGTTGGCATTCCTGGGCTTGCGGCTACATCTCTGTCTCTGCTTCGTCTTGGCTTTACCTTCTCTCTGTGTGTGAGGCTTAATCTCTCTTTGCTTCTCACTTACATGGACAACTGTGATAGCATTTAGGATCCATCCAGATAATCTCAGTTTATCTCATCTCAAGATCCCTAATTTAATCACATCTGAAAAGACTCTTTCTCCAAGTAAGATAACATTCATTCACAGGTTGTAGGCATGAAGTCCTGATATTTTTGATGGACATGATTCAGCCCATTATAAGCACTTATTATTACTACTATGATTTTAAGCAAGTATACAAACCTCAATTTTTTTCATCTAAAGATTAGAACTGACACTGACTATTTTATAGTATTGTATTCAAGAGACAGGGATCAAGATCATCTCCATGGAAAAGAAATGCAAAAAAGTCAAATGGCTGTCTGGGGAGGCCTTACAAATAGCTGTGAAAAGGAGAGAAGCGAAAAGCAAAGGAGAAAAGGAAAGATATAAGCATCTGAATGTAGAGTTCCAGAGAATAGCAAGAGGAGATAAGAAAGCCTTCTTCAATAATCAGTGCAAAGAAATAGAGGAAAACAACAGAATGGGAAAGACTAGAGATCTCTTCAAGAAAATTAGAGATACCAAGGGAACATTTCATGCAAAGATGGGCTCGATAAAGGACAGAAATGGTCTGGACCTGACAGAAGCAGAAGATACTAAGAAGAGGTGGCAAGAATACACGGAAGAACTGTACAAAAAAAGATCTTCATGACCCAGATAATCATGATGGTGTGATCACTAATCTAGAGCCAGACATCTTGGAATGTGAAGTCAAGTGGGCCTTAGAAAGCATCACTTTGAACAAAGCTAGTGGAGGTGATGGAATTCCAGTTGAGCTATTTCAAATCCTAAAAGCTGATGCTGTGAAAGTGCTGCACTCAATATGCCAGCAAATTTGGAAAACTCAGCAGTGGCCACAGAACTAGAAAAGATCAGTTTTCATTTCAACCCAAAGAAAGGCAATACCAAAAAATGCTCAAACTACCACACAATTGCACTCATCTCACATGTTAGTAAAGTAATGCTCAAAATTCTCCAAGCCAGGCTTCAGCAGTATGTGAACCACGAACTTTCAGATGTTCAAGCTGGTTTTAGAAAAAGCAGAGGAACCAGAGATCAAATTGCCAACATCTGCTGGATCATGGAAAAAGCAAGAGAGTTCCAGAAAAACATCTATTTCTGCTTTATTGACTATGCCAAATCCTTTGACTGTGTGGATCGTAATAACTGTGGAAACTTTTTCAAGAGGTGGGAATACCAGACCACCTGACCTGACTCTTGAGAAACCTATATGCAGGTCAGGAAGCAACAGTTAGAACTGGACATGGAACAACAGACTGCTTCCAAATAGGAAAAGGAGTATGACAAGGCGGTATGTTGTCACCCTCCTTATTTAACTTCTATGCAGAGTACATCATGAGAAACGCTGGGCTGGAAGAAGCACAACCTGGAATCAAGATTGCCAGGAGAAATATCAATAACCTCAGATGTGCAGATGACACCACCCTTATGGCAGAAAGTGAAGAGGAACTAAAAAGCCTCTTGATGAAAGTGAAAGAGGAAAGTGGAAAAGTTGGTTTAAAGCTCAGCATTCAGAAAATGAAGATCATGGCATCTGGTCCCATCACTTCATGGGAAATAGATGGGGAAACAGTGGAAACAGAGTCAGACTTTAATTTTTGGGACTCCAAAATCACTGCAGATGGTGACTGCAGCCATGAAATTAAAAGATGCTTACTCCTTGGAAGAAAAGTTATGACCAACGTAGATAGCATATTGAAAAGCAGAGACATTATTTTGCCAACAAAGGTCCGTCTAGTCAAGGTTGTGATTTTTCCAGTGGTCATGTATGGATGTGAAAGTTGGACTGTGAAGAAAGCTGAGTGCTGAATAATTGATGCTTTTGAACTGTGGTGTTGGAGACTCTTGAGAGTCCCTTAGATGGCAAGGAGATCCAACCAGTCCATCCTAAAGGAGATCAGCCCTGGGTGTTCTTTGGAAGGAATGATGCTAAAGCTGAAACTCCAGTACTTTGGCCACCTTATGTGAAGAGTTGACTCACTGGAAAAGATTCTGATGCTGGGAGGGATTAGGGGCAGGAGGAGAAGGGGACGACCGAGGATGAGATGGCTGGATGGCATCACTGAGTCGATTGTCATGAGTTTGAATGAACTCCGGAAGTTGGTGATGGACAGGAAGGCCTGGGGTGCTGTGATTCATGGGGTCAGAACGAGTTGGACACGACTGAGCGACTGAACTGAGCTGATTCTTCCAGTGAATGGCCATTTAGTCAAGTCTCTTCCAGCTTGTATTTATTTAATTGATTTTTTGAAACTAAAGATAGTATGTTATAGCTTGTTAAAGTTAGTTTTATTGGTCTTGAGCTGGCAACCTGTCTGTCAAGTTTGCTCTGAGTCTGTATTGATAGGTGTTTACTGGTTAAGCTATTTCTGTAAGTTTTGGGGCTCCTTCTGGCAAGCACATGTTAGAATATCAGAACTCAAAGAGCTCAAGTTCTAAGTTCTATACCATCACCCCTCCTATCTCAATACGCCTCACCTCCCGACTTTCTTCAATTTTAAAAAGCCATAAGACTTCTCAATTTCATCTCATTTCTGACTGAATATACATATTAGGGCACTACCTGCTCCTACTTCAACAGCATTTTCTAAGACCTGATGACTCTCTATAGAAGGCTTAATTTACAGCAAAACTCCCGAAAGTCCATTGTATATATACATATCCAGGGGCAAAAGCAAGAAATCAGAAAATTGCTTTTTCCTTTTTCTAGTAGAGGACCAGAAAAACATTTGTTAGTGGCAGATGTCTGGATTTTTAAAACATTTCTCAAACACACACACACACACACACACACACACACACACACACACACCCTTGATCATGTACTTAACATGTCATGGAGTTTACAATGTTTGAAAGTTCCTGTATGTTACAGCATGTGATATAAATAGTGTTTGAGTACCTCCATTCCTTTTTAATACCATCCTTTTAGTGATCACACACACAGACAGAACATATCCACATACATATACACAAGTAGAACCCTATTAATGCAGTGTTTTCAGCAAGGATGAATTTATAACTCAGGGATGAACAGCTAAGGCTCCCATCACAGCCTGTCACATTTACATGGCAATGGAAACTGTAGTGCTTCAGTCTGACCTGGGGGTCTGGAAGCACTGCAGTTTATTAGGCAAAGCTTTTATGATACCCTCATTTGCAGAGATGTTTCTGTCAGAGCAATACCAAAATGTCCTTTGAAAGAAGAAAATGGGAATAGCTGTGAGCTTGTCAATCTTCAGTCTTTCAGACATAGCATTTCACAATTTTGTTATCCGCTGCAGAACCTTAGAGAGGCAAGAGTCTGATGAATATCTTTCAACTTCTATTAAGATCAAACTCAGAAGTCTGTACCTTGTCAACCATCATATTCATGATGAGCAATAGCTCACCTTTGAAACCATGAAGATTAAGATGGTGGCTAGATAAAGGTTATTGCACAGGAGTCAAATATGAAATCTACTGACAATTTAAAATAATGCATCATTAAATACTTTATATCCCCTCCCCAGAAATGTAGACTGAGGTTGAGAATATAGTTGCAGAGTTGTAATTACTGCACTTGAAATTGATGTGGATAAGAATGCAAATGTAAGGAAAATGACAGATTATTTCTCCCCAGCAGAGATCCTTTTTTGCTCATCACTATGTATTAGACTGAAAAAACAAGGATACTGCCCCCTCAAATTTAATGCCATACTTTATCCAGCTACCAACACATTCATTCAAATTAAATTTTAAAGACAAAACTCCAATCAGTGATCTCAGTTAAGGTATTATTAAAGTGAAAAGGTTTTCTGAAAGGTGGATTGATTAAGGAATAAATTTATAAATACAAATAAAGAAGTAGGATAGTAAAGTAAAAAATAATCTTTCCAGAACTTAGAATGGATATTTTAGGGCTTAAAAACAGGGGGAAAATGTAAATATCAAGTACTCTAAGAGTACAGAATTCTTAAAGATATGCACAGTTAATATGGCTTTACCATTTTATTTCTTCTTGGACCCATCCTGTTCTCCTTAAGAGAATGATTGCTTCTCTTAACTGAAGGTAGACTGATGTGGCTTTTAGGGGTGGGAAAAAGAGTAAGTCAAAAGATACCACTCCCTCAGTAAAAAAGCTTTCTTATCAGTCCTTGACATTTTAGCCTTTACATTTATGTTTTGAGTCATTTTATCTCACCAAAGTTTTAGTGAAAATCATTCTATTCAGAAATGCTAACACTCATTGACCCAGAGGTTCTCAAATTTTCTTTTTTTTATTTTTAGAAAACATTTTTTTTTAAATTTTTAAATTTTATTTGGCTGTTCTGGATCTTGGTTGCGGCATGTAGGATCTATGACCTTGGGCATGTGGGATCTAGTTCCCCGTCCAGGGACTGGACCTGGGTTCCTTTCATTGGGAGTGCAGAGTCTCAGCCACTGGTGTGTGTGTGTTAGTCGCTCAGTTGTGCCCGACTCTTTGCGACCCCATGGACTGCAATCCACCAGGTTCCTCTGTCCATGAGATTTTCCAGGCAAGGATACTGAAGTGGGTTGCCATTTCCTTCTCCAGGGGATCTTCCCAACCCAGGGATCGAACCTAGGTCTCCTGCACTGCAGGCAAATTCTTTTACCGACTGAGCTACAAGGGAAGCCCACTGGATCACTGGGGAAGTCCCTGTTTAATATACAGGAGCTTGACAATGAGGATTGTGATGCTGGTACAGATCCTTGGGCCCAGCCTCAGAGATTCTGACTTGGTGTGCCTGATGTCGTGTCTCAAGTTTTACATTTTAAACAAGCGCTTCAGGTGAATCTGATACCTGGATCACAATTTGAGAAACTCTACCTTTGTCTGTCTTCACAAGCCACAGTCATAAGCACATTTTAGAAAGAGAAAGTAGAGAAGTGAAGGGTAGAGCAAGGAACAGGGAATAGGAGGCAATATGGAGAACCTGGCCCATGAAGTGGGGGTGCTGATTTAGCACAAATAAGGATTTGGAAGATATCAACCAATTTTTCAACCAGATTTTAAAATCAGTTGAGTTCAGTTTAGTCACTCAGTTGTGTCCGACTCTTTGCGACCCCATGGACTGCAGCATGCCAGGCCTCCCTGTCCATCACCAACTCCTGAAGTTCACCCAAACTCATGTCCATCACGTCGGTGATGTCATCCAGCCATCTCATCCTCTGTCGTCCCCTTTTCCTCCCTCTTTCAATCTTTCCCAGCCTCAGGGTCTTTTCAAATGAGTCAGCTCTTGGTATCAGGTGGCCAAAGTACTGGAGTTTCAACTTCAAAATCAGTCATTCCAGTGAACACTCAGGACTAATTTCCTCTGAGATGGACTGGTTGGATCTCCTTCAGTCCAAGGGATTCTCAAGAGTCTACTCCAACACCACAATTCAAAAGCCACCACAGTTTTAAAATCAAGACTCTACCAATTCTCACCCACAGAAGAAAAAGTCCATGGATTTATTAATTAAAAAATTCCATCTGCTCTCCTAGTACTCTCCCCCTCTACTGGCCACCATACACATGTCATTCATTGTAGTTTGACCCATTAAATTCTAACTTTCACTGTCCCTTAGAGGGTTGGCTATGAGTGAGGCTGTTTTCAAACACTGTGTCTATATAATACTTTGTATCTAGCTGAAAGTGAGGGGAAAAAAATCAACAAAACCAGTTGCTTGAAATCAAGTGAACAGCTCATCCTTTCCTATACCCCTGAAAGTTTACAGATTTCAACCTTTTGGGCCACTGATATTTATTTAATCTTCATGGTGGTTGACCTTAGGTGACAAATTACCCCAATACTGATATGCCCAAGGGAGCGTTTTTCCTCCTCTTGGTCAGTGTTCCAGCTGAGCTGTATTGATCCTCTTAATGTGGAGGTGAGTGGGGGAGAAGGCATTTCTTATCTCCTGACCTCTATTTAGCCAGAGCATCTTTAATTTTGCCTTCTTTATTGGAAATTATCTAATTTTAAAAAGTGAAAATTTTTCCAAATCATAGGGAAAGGGAGAACTGCACATTTTTCTTTCTAAAAAAACTATACTTGTCAAAATAATACAGATTTATTGTAGAAAATTGAAAATTTGGAGATGAACAACAAAGAAAATAATACCAGACATAACAGAGATAATTCCTATTAACCTTCATGCTTATTTCCTTTTAGGCTTTTTCTTTCTGTGCAAGGGTTACATATACTATTTAAAAAATAAAAATAGCATCATACTTTACTTACAGTTTTAAAACTTTCTTTTCCCTGTTAGCAGTATATTGTGAGCATTTCTCTATATTCATAGGAGTTCTCCTATGATTTGAAAGGGCTACATTAATTTCCTAGGCTGTGAACATAATTTATTTAACCAGTTTTTTCTTCTGTTAGCTATTTAGGTGATATTTAGTTGGTATAATTTCTCCATGTTGGAAATAATGCTCCAGTGAGATGGTAGTACCTCTTGTGCTTAGTCGCTCAGTCCTGTCCAACTCTTTGTGACCCATGGACTGTAGCCCACCAGGCTCCTCTGTCCATGAGATTCTTCAGTCAAGAATGCTGGAATGGGCTGCCATTTCCTTCTCCAAGACATCTTCCTAACCCAGGGATCAAACCCCCTTTCCTGTGTCTCCTGCATCTCAGGTGGATTATTTTCCATTGAGCTGTCTGGGAAGCCAGTACCTCTTGTGCACATCTCTAATTACTCCTTAGGGTAAATCCCTAGGAATGAAAATTCTGGAACAAAGGTTATGAATATTTTTATGCTTTGGAAACATATTGTCAAATTGCTCTCCAGAAATAATGTACTAATTTACACTCACAGCAGCAGTGGGTGAGAGTGTCTGTTTCCTGTACCCTTGCTACCACTGGAAATTGTTATTTTAAAACATCTTTGCCAGTTCCCACTTGATGACGATTAATTCACTGACAAAGGTCTCCTTGGAACAAATTCACTGACTTCTAGCACACATTGCCCTTGGTAATCAAATATTAAATGTAGCTGATTCTTGGTTTTATGCGCTAGACTAGCAATTGACAAACTTTTTCTTTTGCCAGATGGTAAACATTTTATTGGAGAAGGAAATGGCAACCCACTCCAGTATTTTTGCCCAGAGAATCCCATGGACAGAGGAGCTTGGTAGGCTGAGTCCACAGGTTGCAAAGAGTCGGACACGACTGAGTGACTTCACTTTCACTTTCTTCAAATATTTTATACTCGTGGACCATATGATCTCTGTCACATCCACTCAGTTCTGCCGTTGTAATGCAAAGGCAGCCATGGATAACACAGAAATCAATGAGCATGGCTGTGTTACAACCAAACCTTATTTATAAAACAAGAGGAGGGTAGAATTTGACATAGAGGCTAGAGTTTGCAGGCCCCTGCTCAGACATACTGAAAACTCATTATGGGTTAGCAGCTACTGTCCTGGGAACCATACGAGAGGCTCCGGTGAGCAGAGATGATAACAGCATACCGCAGTGAGCTGATAAAAAGATGCCTAGGTGCTGAGTCAGAGAACAGGGCAGAGCAGCCTCTTGAATGCCAGGTCGGTGTTAGTCCAATGAAAGCAGGGAGGTTTGAAAAGTGGGGAGTGGAATAAAGAGTACCGAAGGGAGAGAAAACAGTGTGTAGAACAGAACAGAAGAATGAGAACAAATTCAAGAAATGACGTGTAGTTTCCTACAGAAGGGTTACAGAGTCCAGGTAGCATGTTAGTCAGGGTTCTGCAGAGAAACATAACTGTAGGCATGTGTGTGCAAGAGACAAAGGCGAGGTGAGGAATTTTCTCACCTGATGGAGACTGAGAAGTCCAACAGTCTGTGATTTGGGAGCTGGAGACCCAGGAAGCCACTGAGTGTAGTTCCAGTCTGAGTCCAATACTTCAGGAGTGCCAGTGGTATAAGTCCCCATCTCAGGGCAGAAGATCAATGTCACATCTCAAGCAGTCAGTCAAAGAATTATCCCTTCTTTTGCTTTTTTGCTCAAATCAGGCCCTCAACAGATTGCATGATGCCCACCTATACTGAGGAAGGCAATCTGCTCCATTCAGTCAACCAATTCAAATGTGACTCTGAAACATCCTCATAGACACTCCTAGAGGTAATGTTTAACCAAATAGCTAGGTGTCCCATGAACTAGTCAGATCACCATAAAATCAGCCATACAGGTAGAAAAGCACTGAAGCTAAGTGGAGACTGGGGAGGGCCCTGCAGTCATATCAAGGGATTTGCGTTACCCTGAAGGTGTCAAGGACCCATGGGAGGATTCTAAACTAAGAAATGAAATGACTAGAGTCTGGTTAAAAAAATTCATCCATAATTGTACTATGGTCACAGAAGAAATTAGTATTAGGAGATGCTTGATGGATAGTATATGGAATCTCTGTACTGATTTTGCAACTTGTCTGTGAGTCTAAAATTATTTCAAAATTGAAGCTTAAAAATATCCTTCTGGCAGCAGTGTGGAGGATTAAGTAGAGAAGTAGGCTGGAGTGGGGTATGGCAGGATGAGGAGGGTCTGAAATAAGCCAGTGGCAGTGGGCACAGAGAGGCTTCCCAGGTGGCGCTAGTGGTAAAGAACCTGCCTGCCAATAAGAGACATGGGTTCAATACCTAGGTTTGGAAGATCCTTTGGAGGAGGGACTGGCAACCCACTCCAGTGCTCTTGCCTGGAGAATCCCGTGGACAGAGGAGCCTGGTGAACTACAGTCCATGGACTCACAAAGAGTCAGACATGGCTGAAACAATTTAGCATGCATACACGCAGTGGGCACAGAGACAAGGGAGTGGATGGGAGAAATTAGGAGCAAAGAGAGTTAGGATTCTGTGACTGGCTGGGTGGGTTGGACATGGAGCCATCACAGGAACAAGGTTAGCACTAAGTGAAAATGTGCTTTCCTTGGTAGGAGAAAAAAGGCTAAGTTTTAGGTGGATGTGGAGTAAGACCAAATGTTTGTGAATGTTTAGAGAAATGGAATGACTTCCTGTTAGCTGGATAAGATTGTCAAGTGGATGATAACTTGGTCTCTCACCCTTTATCACAAGGAAATACACAGTGTTACTACTGTTTCAGGATCAGAGGAGGTGGCCAGGCTGTTAATGTCTGCACTGTGGGTTTATGTCTGATGTGGGAAGTGTAGCGGGGAGTCACTAGTCCCTACAGGAATGCACATTAGTCAGGCATGTATGTCTCATACGCCTCTGAATGCTTCTTTGAAAATGTTTGAGTTTATAGAGTAGCCTTAAGAAAGATTCAGGAAGTGTGTTGTGTATCCAGTCTCAGAGTGTAGTTCTCCGTGGCTCTCAGCCTTGGGTAAAATCCCATGTTTTTTTCCCTTTCATCATTTCATCAAATGCAGTGACCCTAAAGATATCAGCTAGATTGAATAAAAGGTTATTCTTCCTTGGGGAAGACATCTAGAAATATGCTTTACAAAGCCATTTCTTAAGGGTTATTTTTCTCCTTTAATCCATTGCTGATGATCAGATGGTTGGCTGAACATGAAATATTTAGATGTTTATTCCATAGAATATTCCAAATGGGCTTATTATATAGGCTGAATTTATTGAATTAATCAATTATGGTGCCGTCATTCAGTTATTTTGCTATCACCCACTCTAAAAGTATCGACTTTTCAAATAACACTCCTAATTCCTTTGACAAGTTTGATGTAGTCTGTGTTTTAAAAGGTGCCTCAGAGCAGTTAAGAATATAAACACATACTAAAAATGCAGGTTCTGTATTTCACACTACATTATCAGATGCAATTTCCAAATGATTTAAAATATTAGAGGAAAACAAATTCAGAAGCCATCAATGTTGTTTCCCAAATCTCAAGCTTGGTACTAATTAAGAACGCTTTCTGTATGCATAAAAGCATAGATGCTATGGAGAAAGTAAAATAATAAGAAATAAAAAATCAAAATGAAAGAAAGAATTTATAAGCAGTCAGATGAAAGCATAAGTATCTTACCTACCTACATAGGAGAAGGAAAATTGAACTTTGATTTCAGGGTCAAGTGAAACACAGATCGAATGTTTTGAGAGTGCTCATTTAAATGCTAAGTAAGAATGTATTTATAAACATCCACAGTTATGAAGACTTATTGTTTTCTGAGGTACAAAAAGATGATAAATGTTCACTGGATGAAAGCCCAGGCCTCCAGGAATGCTGCAGCCAAACAATGGAGTTCGTATTTCTCAATCTGTTCTAAGAATGCCTGACCAGGTGATGAGTTGATTCACTACTCAGTCATTTGAAAAGAGAGCAATGGAGGTTAATCTGCTGGGTAACATAATTGCTTGAATTTTTAACCAGAAATGTCCGAGTCTCCATCTCCTAAATCATGGGCTTCAAGGAGACACTTCTGGGGCAGTACTGACAAGTGCAGTACTGAAATCGGTGCTGTCCATTGGCTAAACTTTAAGATGCAAAATCTTTGGAAGACTAATAAATAGGCTGATCCCACACTGGCTAGTGGAGAAGGAAATGGCAACCCACTCCACTATTCTTGCCTGGAAAATTCCATGGACAGAGGAACCTGGCTGGCTACAGTCCATGGGGTCGCCAAGAGTCAGGCAGGACTAAGCAACTAACTCACTCTGGCTAGGATGAGTGTCTCCCTATCTTTTCTCACCAATTTATAGTCCACCACAAAGTGCTATAATTTGCTTCTAGGCAGAAAGAAAAGACATTTTCTAATGGGTCATCACATAATAGCTGCATTAGATTAAGCAGTAGGTTTTGATTTTTTTAGTAGACAAAGAGTAGTTTCAGTTGTACACTTTTGACTACTTAACTCAAGGCTTTCCAAAGGAAAACATTCAAAAGAACCCCCAGTGAGTCAGCAAAGACTTTGAAAAGATTGTGTGTATTTTCTAAAGCATATTTGAGAAAATCACGTACAGGGAGAAAGTGTAGAACATGTACCCACAAGAGCTAAAATTAAAAAATGTGCGTAGCAGCAAACACATGCATAGCATATGGATGTGGCTGACGGAAGAGTTCCTGGCTTCCAGTCAAGACACCACTCAGAGCAGATGCACCGTCATAAATCTGAGCTACACAAGCCACATCCTTACTGGTCAGATTCCAGTCAGTTGTCTTTGAATTCAGTATGGTTGATGTACGCCAGAACTCTAGCTTCCATTTTGATTGGAGGGAAGAGAAATGACTCCATGAAAAGGCCAAAGTGCACATATCCATCCAGGACAAATAAATACTTTTTCATTCCTTACCTCTTCAAGACTTTGGCAAGTCCCATCCTTGGCAACTTTTCACTTGAGCTTTTTTGCCTAACAGATTCTGCCCAGCAATCTGTCCCCTGATTCCAATGGTACAGCAAGGATGAGAGCAGTCCTTGGTAGTAACCACTGCAATTTTTTAGGTTTAAATGATACTTCTCAAGCAGATTAAAAGGCTGAGTGGAACATCCTTGTTGTCGTTATTTAGTCACTAAATCATGTCTGACTCTTTTGCAAACCCATGGACTGTCCATGGGATTCTCCAGGCAAGAATACTGGAGTGGGTCGCCGTGCCCTCCACTAGGGCATCTTCCTGACCAAGGGACTGAACCCAGGTCTCCACTATTTCAGGCAGATTCTTTATCACTGTACCACCAGGAAAGTCCAAGTAGAACATTAGGATAATCTTTATCACTTTTCCTTTCATGGCTAAAAAAAAAAAATTTTTTTTAAGGACTGCTTTTATTGATTTGCTGGTGAGAATGCTTGCCTGTTTGCCTGAAATCATGACACATTTTTAACATATTTATAAAATATGTAAAAATTTTACGATTCAACATTTTATGAATCAAATAAAATATTTAAATCACTTCTATGTGGACCTACGGGTACACTAGTTTGAGTTCCCTGTTGACTGATTTAATAACCCAAGACTCTTATGATAAAAGGTGCAGGATATAGCTGGACCAACCAGCAACTGGCAAAATGCACCCTTTTCGACAAATCAAATAGATGGTCATTTCTGGTCCTTCGCTGGATGAGTAGGTAAAGCAGATGTTGAGAAGGAGGAGACTGCTTTGCAAAATCCTTTTGACAATAATTCGATCACTCTGGCAGAACTGAATCTGCTAATTTGATTCTTAGATTTCTAGGTGGTAGAACAATACCAGATGCCTCACAAAATATTAGCATCCCTGTTTCTCAGCTCCTCATCACATCCTGTTCACTCCTCTTTGGGGAGCTTCATATTAAATTAGATGCAGCTGCTGGGTGAAAGACTTCTTTCATGTTCTGTTTAGTATGAACACAATAGCAAAAATAAACATTTGATTTCCTAACTTTTAGGAATTCTTATTTGGTTTTGACATTTTTTTTTTTCCTGATATTAGAGTGGTGGTTTGATCAGGGTACTGTTTTAGAGAACGTTTGACTGAAGGAAGACAAAAATTCCCAGGTGGCCTATTCACCGCCTTAACCCCTCTGGCAAAACTTAATGTGCCTGAGGTAGTATTTTCAGCAAATAGTTTGTCTTCTTTCAAGTATTACATAGAAGTACGTTGTTTTCTCTAACTTAGATACTTTTGCATCCCATGTTTAGCCATTCAGTGCATTTTAGTGAACTGGACATTAATTCTAACTTTAACTTATTTTCTGTTGCTCAAGGAATTAAGTCATCATTTGTGGGTTCAGTTCAGTTCAGTCACTCAGTCGTGTCCGACTCTTTGCGACCCCATGGACTGCAGCATGCCAGGCCTCCCTGTCCATCACCAACTCCTGGAATTTGGTCAAACTCATGTTCATTGAGTTAGTGATGCCATCTAATCATCTCATCCTCTGTCGTCCCCTTCTCCTCCCACCTTCAATCTTTCCCAGCATCAGGGTCTTTGCAAATGAGTCAGTTCTTCACATTAGGTGGCCAGAGTATTGGAGTTTCAGTTTCAACATCAGTCCTTCCAATGAATATGCAGGACTGATTTCCTTTAGGATGGACTGGTTGGATCTCCTTGCAGTCCAAGGGACTCTCAAGAATCTTCTCCAACACTACAGTTCAAAAGCAACAATTCTTCAGTGCTCAGGTTTCTTTATAGTCCAACTCTCACATCCATACATGACCACAGGAAAAACCATAGCCTTGACTAGACGGACCTTTGTTGGCAAAGTACTAGGTTTCAAAAGAGAACACATGACACTTGGGAAAAATGAAAGTTTCATCTCTGGTCTATATTACAGTTTCTGGCATATTTTTCAATGCCAACAAGTAGTGTCAGAGTAACAGCTGTTAAAATTATCCTTATTAAACACCCATAAAAGAACCAAACTTTTCATGGAGAGCTTTGTGTGCAGACTTGGTTGACACAGAATCTCTTCTCTTTCTCCTCTTCCCCCTGAATTCTGTTTTCTTTGCCACAGCTTTGCAAGTGGCAGAGAATTGCTGTTTGATGGCACCCCACTCCAGTACTCTTGCCTGGAAGATCCCATGGGTGGAGGAGCCTGGTAGGCGTCAGTCCATGGGGTCACAAAGACTCAGACATGACTGAGCGACTTCACTTTCACTTTTCACTTTCATGCATTGGAGAAGGAAATGGCAACCCACTCCAGTGTTCTTGCCTGGAGAGTCCCAGGGATGGGGGAACCCAGTGGGCTGCCATCTATGGGGTCACGCAGAGTCAGACACAACTGAAGCAACTTAGCAGCAGTAGCAGCAGCAGTGGAATAACAGGCAGAAGAAATGTACCCTGTCAACAAATCAACTAGATGGTCATCTTTGATCCTCTTATGGTTGGGTGGAGTAGATGTTGGAAAGGATACCTTGCTTTCTTTATGTTCTCAAACCTGTGTATATATGGCCCAGACCCTGGGATAACATGTTTTCCATGTTGTATTTGCCTGTAGATACAAAATACTCTGGGCTTCCCTGGTGGCTCAGATGGTAAAGATCTGCCTGCAACACAAGAGACATGAATTCAATCCCTGGGTCAGGAAGATCCCCTAGACAAGGGAATGGCAACCCACTCTTATGTTTTTGCCTGGAGAACCCCATGAACAGAGGAACCTGCCAGGGTCTATGAGGTTGCAAAGAATTGGACAAAACTGAATGACAAAGTGCATGCGCGTGCACACACACAGACAACACTAGAGGGCAAACCTGGAAGGCAGAGCCTGTTTGGGAACTTGTACATCTCTAAGGCATTAATCCTTTACTGATGACCTGTGGAATAAGAAATGTTTGGGTAGGCTGGTTCTAGCAAAAAGTCTCTTCTCCCTTCAGATAGGTCTCTGTAGAGCTACCATTTCTGCTGACTCCCAGAGACCAGATAGAGTGCCAGATTGTCATTTAGCTTGACTCCATGGAAATGAGGCAGGGGAATCTGACCATGACTAAACCTTTGTATCAGGCAAAAGAACACAGGCCAATCCAGGCAGCCTGCTGCTCTCCTAGGAGGATGGACTGTTGCTGGGTTTGCAAGATGTGCAAGGCAGGCAGAGAAGGAGGACAGAGGACTATGGAAATGACAAAAACTCTTAACAATCCATTCATTCAGGCCATTTCTTCAGCCAGCGTTGAAACACTTCCTTGAAGGAGGCTGCCCTAAAGACTGCTGTGGCTAGCTTTCATCATCAAGAAAAGGTTAATAGGAAAACCAACCGGCAGTTGCAGGAATGACTGCAACTCTTCAGAGAGGACTAGCTCAATTGACTATTCCTGCTGCTTTCTTTTCCTGACTTCTGTGTGGGTGTTGTATGCATACAAACACACACCTTCATGCCCATCGGTATTGCAATTCTCCTGCTAAAGCTCATACAGGACTTAGAAGGAAAAAACAAACTAGCATCTAAATAAACTAATCATTCTCTGTCTTTCTCTTCCTAATCCCCTTCCCTACCTCTCCCTAGTTAATTCTTAAATTGCTTAGTTTGAATGAATGTATTTTAAAAGGTAAATTTGTTTTGAATAATACAACAGCCTTTTTTTTTCTTTCTTTGTAAAGTATCTTCTCAAGTTCATTATGAAAGCACATTTTATGAGTCAGTCTTCAGAGAGATGTCAGAATTTTCCTCGGCTAACAGAACACGTTTTTGTTGGTCTTCTCACATCTCCTCGAGTATGAGTAACCTGTGTCACAATGCAGACTGATCACCTTGTGCACCCAGCCCTGAAGGCACAGAATGTGGTTCTGCTGTGGTCTCGTGGGCTGTATTTTACATTTCCAGAAATTGTCTTGCTCACAGTCCAATTTCTATTAAGCACCAATTTAATTTCATTCAGGTCTCAGGCCTGTGGCTTCATGCTAATTAGCCAGGCTGCTGGTGTTGTATTGATTAAGTAGTTATAT
Organism: Madoqua kirkii; assembly: GCA_006408675.1. Taxonomy (NCBI): domain Eukaryota; kingdom Metazoa; phylum Chordata; class Mammalia; order Artiodactyla; family Bovidae; genus Madoqua; species Madoqua kirkii. The sequence continues at coordinate 28,861 of SJYC01134402.1, forward strand.
TCTTAAGGACTTTTCAATTAATAGCAAATGTATACTTATTAGTTCACTCAGTGGGGTGAGAACACTCAGCATGTTGCCCAGGATTCAGTTTAGCACTTCATTTTGAAAACTCTTGTGTGCTGCTGTTTTTAGAAATGATTTCTCACAACAATCTTGGGAGATGGGTTAAGGCTGCTGGCCGGAAGCTGTCTAGGTTTTAGGAAGGGTACATGATGTGTCCCAAGGCAGAGGTGGCACCGAGATGAGAATTCACGGTTCCTGGGGCTCAGGCAGTCAGGCCTTATCAACCGTCTGATGTGTCCACCCTCTTCTTTTAATTACGTTAAATTTTGGTGCTATTGCAGAGTCACACATTAAGATAAAAATCACACAGTCTAAATAGAAATGGAATCTGGTCCTAAAAGGCAGACTTCAGCTCTCAGCAGCCTGAGTGGCACCTCCCTGGGGTGGATGCTCCTATTCCTTTATGGCTTCCCAGAAGCGACTTCTAGTCTTCTTCTGAGTCTGGCTGTTCAAACTGGAAAATCATTTAGTTCAGCCCCTTGTTTTGCAGAGAAGGAAGGTCAGGTCTGCTTGTGCTGTGTGTATGCTAAGTTGCTTCAGTCATGTCCAACTCTTTGAGACCATATGGATTGTGGCCCACCAGCTCCTCTATCCATGAGGATTCTCCAGGCAAGAATACTGGTGTGAGTTGCTATGCCCTCCTCCAGGGGATCTTCATGATCCAGGGATCAAACCTGCATCTCACTCTTACGTCTCCTGCACTGGCAAGCAGATTCCTTACTACTAGTGACACCTGGGAAGGCCAAGTCAAGTGTAAGGAGACCTTAGGACAAAATCAGACCTTAGGACAAAAAATTTCCCAGGACTTTAGAACAAAATCAGGCCAGGATCAGGAAAAGAACCCAGTTCTCTTGGCGCTGGCTTCAGGACTCCACCCCTTAGAGTCCTTGTTTCTCAAGAATGGCTCCCAAGCCACTGTCCATGGAGTCAGAAAGTGAGCAGGGGTATCACTTAGTATACATACAGCCTGAGTTTGGGATGTTTCCTGGTTCAAAGGAAGCCCAGAGGTTGACATCACTTGTAGGTGAGATTAAAGTCAAAGAGCTGGGGAGTAATGTTCTCTATTTCACCAAGTAATATTCCTTGTTGTGTGACTAGAGCTAGGTCTACAAAACTCAGAATAAGAGGGAGACTTCAAATTGTTTCCATCGAGAGCCAAGTCAAGTTAATTATTCTGGCTTCTGATGTAATTTTGTGGTCTGAATGTGAAGGATAACTTTCTTTCTAAGTAAATTCTGTTTCTTCATATTGTTAATAAATATGTAAATATGTTGAATGAGAAGACCCAAGTTAGAAAAAATAAACCCACAGAATATACACTTTTGAAAACATATTCTGGGAACCAGGACTTCCCACACTTCAGTTATTCACATACAACCATCACCATTTTTTTTTTTAACCATACCTCTGTGCTTCCATTAAACCGATTGTTTAAATATAAATGAATGAAAAGAGGAAAACTTTATAAAAGTATAAAAATTGGTAAACCAGTATCATTTGCCATAAAAATAAATTTGTGATTATAAAATTGCTTAAAGTTTTCCTGTGTCATTAGAACTGTCACATGTATGATCAACAGTGTGTCTTGAGAAATACTGATCTAGGTCAGCAGGTATCAATATTTTGGGGGGGTGGGAGAGGAGACTCAGGAGCCACTTATACTAACCTCTTAAAAGCTAATTAGAACACTTAAAGAGATCTTATTTAGTGGGTTACATGTATAAATATTTGGTATCTTAGAAATTAAAGCTAAAAAGTGTCTTAAAATATATCTTTATTAATTTATTTAAAAAATAATAAATCTATCATATAGTAACATAATATCATAGTTGTTATTAAAAACAACTATGTTTTCCAAAGCAAAAAAAAAGAAGGCATATTAAGAATAGTGGTGGTGTTTTGAATTGTTCGTAAATTAATATCTGGCTTAATGGAAGACAGTGGGTTCTCACACCTGTGTCTGCAATTGCTGTTGTGATATGCTGTTTGGGTTGAAGTATGTGAACACACAGATATGTAGTTAGAAAAGAGAAGTGTATTTTAATAGTTTTTTTCACATAATTGTAGACATTCTTCTTTGATACTCTACCAAAGCTCAACAAGATATAGAATCTGAAAACAAATCAATAAATTTTTACTTTAGAATCTACTGGTTTACCTTCTACTTTGTTTTTCTTATTTTTTAAAAATCTTTATTGAATTTATTACAATATTTTTTCTGTTTTGGTTTTTGGCTGCAAGGCATGTGGGATCTTAGCTCCCTGACCAGGGACCAAACATGCACCCTGCACTGGTAGGTGAAGCCTCAAATGTTGGATTGACGGGAAAGTCCCTACCTTCTTCTTTGAATGAATTTTTTACCCATGTATGATTTTGAACTGGTTATTCATTGGTCATTTGGAAAATATTATTTCACTGAGTTATGCAGATCTGCCAAATTTGGGCATGTTTCCTTATATAATATTTTAAAATTCATATTTTAAAATATCGCCTCCACCAGTCATCTTAGGAAACTCATCACTGGAAAGCTGTTAAGCTCAGGATGGCAGGTATGAGTTTCCAAAATGTCAGTTTTCCCCTGATAGTTCCAATTTTATTAAACAAATACTGAAAAACATAGTTTTCCCCTACCTTGAAGTGAGATATCCATTGTTCATTTTCAAGAAAAGTGTCATCAGATACCAATGTCCCAATCTCCATTGTTTGCCTGCAAGTTAAACTTCATCAAATCAGTTTTCAAGTGTGTAAGCTGGTATTCCATGAAAACTGCCACTAGGCCAGCTCAACATCTCACTGCACAAGACACACATTGTACTTGAGTATGAAGCATATATATTTTATGAGTGTGTATCTCATTTCATCACACAAAATATTAAAAATGCATGTATTCAAGCACCAAGATTTAACAAAATTAAATATTTAACAAAAGAATAACTCACTTCATCACGGACATTCTTAGGTGAAAATGACAACTGTTTTTACCATGAGCGCATGGTGTTGAAAAATACAATGACTACAAGCAGAGTTTGGTGCCACTGCCTTGACTGGTGCTAAGGGGCTGATGGTTTTTACCTGCCATTGCTTTAACACCATCAGTGCAAAAGATAACGCTGAAGGGGCTTCCTAGTGGTCCAGTGGTTGGGAGTCTGCCTTGCAATGCAGGGGACGTGGTTTTGACCCATGGTCAGGAAACTGGGATCCCACATGCCATGGGGCAGCTAAGCCTGAGTACAGAAACTACTGAGCCCAGGCACCACAACTGGAGAGCCCATGTGCCACAGTGAAGATCCCGAGTGCTGCAACTAAGACCTGATACAGCCAAATAAATAAATATCTTTAAAAGGCAAATAATGTCTGCATTAGTATTACTGTGGAAAAAAAAAAAAAAGGCTTGAGTCTCACAAATGTCCTTGAAAGAAGTTTATTAAACTTTAGGATCCATGGGCACATTTTGAGATCTGTTAGTCTAGAACAATCCTTAATCTGTCAAGTGTTGAGAAGGAATCTGATATTTAATAAGTACCTTATAGATACTTATATATACCAAGAGCTTCCCTGATGGCTCAGATGGTAAAGAATCTGCCTGTAATGTGGGAGACCTGGATTCAGTCCCTGGGTTGGGAAGATCTCCTGGAGAGGGAATGGCTACCCACTCCAGTATTCTGGCCTAGAGAATTCCATGGACAGAGCAGCCTGGCAAGTTACAGTCCATGGGGTCTCAAAGAGTTAGACACAACTGAAAGACTTTTACTCACTCACTTATAGACACTGTGTTATGGACCAAACAATGTCTCTCCAATTCCTAAGGTGAAGTTCCAACTCCCAAAATGTAGCTACATTTAGAGATAAGGTTTTAAAAGGTAATTAAGTTAAAATGCTTCTCAGCTGGCATTAGTGGTTAAGAACCTTCCTGCCAATATAGGAGATATAAGAGATATGAGTTCGATCCCTGGGTTGGGAAGATCTCCTGGAGGAGAGCAAAGCAACCCACTCCAGTATACTTGCCTGGAGAATCCCATGGACAGAGGAGCCTCGTGGGCTACAGTCCATGGAGTTGCAAAGAGTCAGACATGACTGAAGCGACTTAGCATACATGTGTAAGTTAAAATGAGGCCATTAAGGTGGGGACCCTAATCCAATATGACCTATTGTTGTCGTTTTGTTGCTAAGTTATGTCTGACTCTGTTGTGACACTATGGACTCTAGCCAGCCAGGCTCCTCTGTCCATAGAAGTCTCCAAGCAAGAATACTGGAGTGAGTTGCCATTTCCTTCTCCAGGGGATTTTCACAACCCAGGGTTCAAACCCATGTCTCCTGATTGGCATGTGGATTATTTAACACTGAGCCACCAGGGAAGCCCTTAATCAATAGGGCTAGTGTCCTTATAAGAGGAGGAGAGACCATGGTGATCCACCTGTGCCCAGGGGAATGACCTTGTCACAGGACAGCAAGAGCACGGCCATCTGCAAACCAAAAAGAGAGGTCTCAGAGGAATCTGACCCTGTTAACACCTTGTTCGTGGACTTCTCACCTCTGGAACCGTGAGTGTTCTATTGTTCAAGTCACTCAGTCCATGGATTTTTGTTATGGCAGTCCTGGAAAACTAATATGCCTTTTTAGTCACTATACAATCTTCAATGTATATATTGTCATTCTCATTTTATGGAGGAGGCAGCAGAGGCTCAGAGAAGATGGGTAATTTCCCCAAGCACAAGCAATTAGGAGAGAAATGAGCCAAAATCTGAATCCAGATGTGACCATAAAGCCAGTGGTCATAGAGCCAGTGCAAGAGTGAGTCTGTGAAGGATCCCAGTCCAGGGTTCTGTCTACAACAGCAGGCTGCCCTGTAACAGTGAGGATGTTATTTCCTATTGATCCTAACAAACAAGAAACCTAAATTGTAATAAACAATTTCTGTTACTCGTGCAATGTCAATACTGCCCAAATGGTGACTAAAGCCACGAAGTTAAAAGATACTTACTCCCTGGAAGAAAAGCTATGACAAACTTAGATAGCATATTAAAAAGCAGAGACATTACTTTGCCAACAAAGATCCTTATAGTCAAACCTATGGTTTTTCTGGTAGTCATGTATGGATGTGAGAGTTGGACCATAAAGAAGGCTGAATGCCAAAGAATTGATGCTTTTGAGCTGTGGTATTGGAGAAAGCTCTTGAGAGTCCCTTGGAATGCAATGAGATCAAACCAATCAATCCTAAAGGAAATCAATCTGAATATTCATTAGAAGGGCTGATGATGAAGCTGAAGCTCCAATATTTTGGCTACTTGATGCAAAAAGCCAACTCATTTGAAAAGGCCCTGATGCTGGGAAAGATTGTGGGCAGGAAGAGGAGGGGATGACAGAAGATGAGATGGTTAGATGGCATCACCGACTGATGACATGAATTTGAGTAAGCTCCAGGAGATGGTGAAGGACAGGGAAGCCTGGTTTGCTGCAGTCCATGGAGTCACAAAGAGTTGGACAAGACTGAGTGTCTGAACAAAATGAATGTGCAAAAATTTTCTTTGCTCTATGGAAACTGTTGTTTTTATTTATTTATTTTTTACTGTATAACTTTACTCATATTTTGAATGCAACACAGTAGTTTTTTTAAAAATTATTATCATAAATAGATAGAGACTAATGTGACTCAAACACAACCTCTTACTACAACTAAGAACTACAAAACCAACCACAACCTACTTCCTCTAAGAAACATGCCTGTAGGCGTTAACAACCAAAAGATACTAACAATCCAAAGAAATAAACGACCTAACACCTCCTTCTGGAAACTGTGGCCTCTTTCTGCCTTTTCCTGTAATGCACTATTGATTGGAGATTTGGAAGGGATGCTGCTTCAGTTGCCTGGTGTCTATGGGAGAATGACTTCTCTCCTCAACTTGATGTCTCTGTTGACCCCTCTGGAGGTGTGGCTGAAAATTCAGCGTCAAATGGCTTTTAGCACGTAGGTTTCATCCTAGAATCTCCCTCAAGCCTCGCAGTAATGAAGCAATTGCATGTCCTTCCATAATAAATCTGAGTCAAAGTAAAGCCAATGCTCCCTACTTTTCAGTGAGCACAGAGTACACTGGGGTTTAGATGGATGAGAAAGCTTTTGTGCAGCGCCCTAATCGAAGGAAGACTGGCAGCTCAGTTGCCTGTCAGAAAGCATCTCTAAGCACGTTCCCTGTGCTTATTGCCATTTGCATTAGAATTTTGATTGCCAAGGATTTTAAGCTTTGTCTGTGAATTTCTAATCCTTTCTTTCAAAGTTGCTGCTTCAGTTAATGTCTTATTTCTTATGCATCTTGAATTAATTCAACAATTGTTAAAGGAAAAAAAATATGCACACCTACTAAGTACCAAGTATAAATTAAGGTAAAATGAATGTGCACACCTACTAAGTATTAAGTCCAAATCAGGTAAGTACCCCTACATTAGACTCCAGGGGTCTTAGAAAAAACAGGACATGAGCTTTTGCTCTCAAATAACTTTTTTTTTTTTTTTTGAGATTTTCTTTGTTGTGGATCATGTTAAGAGTCTTTTTGAATTTGTTACAATACTGTTTCTGCTTTATGTTTTGGTTTTTTTGGCCATGAAGTATGTGCAATCTTAGCTCCCCAACCAGAGACTTAACCTAAATTCCCTGCCTTGGAAGGCAATGCCTTAACAACCGAATGCCAGGGAGTCCCCATCTTTATTTTTATTTTTAAGGTTCTTTTAATTCAGAATACCATTACATTTCCTTATCACTCTATTTTATACTATTTATAGGAGAAGGAAATGGCAACCCTCTCCAGTATTCTTGCCTAGAGAATCCTGTGGACAGAGGAGCCTGGTGGGTTGCTGTCTATAGGGTCACATAGAGTCGGACACAACTGAAGCGACTTAGCATGCATGCATGCATGCTATTTATAAGTATGTATGTATATACATATGTATTTATGTATTTATATGCTTACTGTCCATTTCCCCAACCAAAGTGAAGCTCCATGAAGGCATAGATCTAGTTGCTTTGCTCACTACTGTGTTACCAAACTTGAAATAGTGCCTGACATAATGTAGACATCCATAAAGAATGAGTAATCTACAGTTAGCAACCACTGGTACAGTACACTGAATAGGTATGAGAATATTACATCTCTTTTCCTCTAAGGCCACTAGTTTAATGACTGAGTTGAAAAAGAATAGACAAAAGCTCACCTGTATTTTTAAAATTTTCTTAGAAGAGATTTTTGAATATCTGTTAAAACCCATCTGAAGCTGCAATGGTTTAATGGTTGGAGCAATTTCCACAAATTCTCAGTAGAGTATATGCTTTCCCCAAAATACTTCTGACTTAGTTTATTTGGGTTGCTCCTACAGAATATCACAAATACCACAGACTGGGTGGCTTAAACAACAAATATTTATTTCTCATATTTCTGGAGGTTTGAAGCTCAAGATTAATGTGTCTGCAGATTCTGGGTCAGCCAAGAACCCACTACCTGGTTCACAGGTTCTTTTTATTTTTCTAATAGCATCTTTAAAAAAAACTTTTAATTTTGTATTGATATATAGCTTATTTACAATGTTGCAATAGTTTCAGATGAACAGTAAAGGGACTTAGCCATATATACACAAGTATCCATTTTTCCACTGAGTTCTCATGGTGGAAGGAGCACAAGAGCTCTCTGGGGCCTCTTTCATAAGTGCACTAAATCTGATCATGAGGGCTCCACCCTCATGATGACATCACCTCCCACAGTCCCTGCCTCACATCACCTCAAATCACATTGGGATTTAGCTTTCAACTTATAAAATTTTGAGAGACACAAACATTTAGTCAGTTGTACCCTCTGTACCTTAAAGCTCAACATTCAGAAAACAAAGATCATGACATCCGGTCCCATCACTTCATGGGAAATAGAAGGGGAAACAGTGTCAGACTTTATTTTTTGGGGCTCCAAAATCACTGCAGATGGTGACTGCAGCCATGAAATTAAAAGACGCTTACTCCTTGGAAGAAAAGTTATGACCAACCTGGATAGGATATTCAAAAGCAGAGATATTACTTTGAATCTGGTCCCATCACTTCATGGGAAATAGATGGAGAAACAGTGGAAACAGTGTCAGACTTTATTTTTCTGGGCTCCAAAATCACTGCAGGTGGTGACTGCAGCCATGAAATTAAAAGATGCCTACTCCTTGGAAGAAAAGTTATGACCAACCTAGACAGTATATTCAAAAGCAGAGATATTACTTTGCCAACAAAGGTCCGTCTAGTCAAGGCTATGGTTTTTCCAGTGGTCATGTATGGATGTGAGAGTTGGACTGTGAAGAAGGCTGAGCACCAAAGAATTGATGCTTTTGAACTGTGGTGTTGGAAAAGACTCTTGAGAGTCCCTTGGACTGCAAGGAGATCCAACCAGTCCATTCTGAAGGAGATGAGCCCTGGGATTTCTTTGGAAGGAATGATGCTAAAGCTGAAGCTCCAGTACTTTGGCCACCTCATGCGAAGAATTGACTCATTGGAAAAGACTCTGATGTTGGGAAGGATTGGGGGCAGGAGGAGAAGGGGACAACAGAAGATGAGATGGCTGGATGGCATCACTGACTCGATGAACGTGAGTCTGAGTGAACTCCGGGAGGTGGTGATAGACAGGGAGGCCTGGCGTGCTGCAATTCATGGGGTCGCAAAGAGTTAGATACAACTGAGCCACTGAATTGAACTGAACTGAATAGAGCAAGAGTAATTAAGACAGTATGATATTGGTGAAAGAACAGATAAATATATCCGTGGAATATATTAGAGAACCCATAAATTGACCCACAAAAAATGCAGTCAACTAATCTCTGACAAAGAATCAAAAACAATAGAGTAGGGCAAAGATATTCTTTGATGTCTATGGTGCTGCAAAAGTTGAATGTCCCCACGAAACAAAATCAAATTGCCAACATCTATTGGATCATAGAAAAAGCAAAAGAGTTCCAGAAAAACATCTGCTTCTGCTGTATTGAAGCCTACACCAAAGCCTTTGACTGTGTGGATCACAACAAACTGTAGAAAATTCTTCAAGAGACGGAAACATGAGGCCACATTAGCTGCCTTCTGAGAAACCTATTTGCAGGTCAAGAAGCAACAGTTAGAAATGAACCTGGAACAACAGACAGATTCCAAATTGGGAAAGAAGTATGTCAAGCCAGTATATTGTCATCCTGCTCATTTAACTTATATGCACAGTACATCACATGAAATGCTGGGCTGAATGAAGCACAAGCTGGAAACAAGATTGCCGCAGGAAATATCAATAACCTCAGATATGCAGATGACACCACCCTTATGGCAGAAAGTAAAGAGAAACTGAAGAGCCTCTTGAAGAAACTGAAAGAGGAGAGTAAAAAAGCTGGCTTAAAACCCAACATTCAACATCCACTCCCATCACTACATGGCAAATAGATGGGGAAACAATGGAAACAGTGACAGACTTTATTTTCTCGGGCTCCAAAATCTCTGCAGATGATGACTGCAGCCATGAAATTAAAGGATGCTTGCTCCTTAGAAGAAAAGCTATGACCAACTTAGACAGCATATTAAAAAGCAGAGATATTATTTTGCCAGCAAAGTTCCCTCTAGTCAAAGCTATGGTTTTGCCAGTAGTCATGTATGGATGTGAGAGTTGGACCACAAAGAAAGCTGAGCACCAAAGAATTGATACTCTTGAACTGTGGTGTTGAAGACTCTTGAGAGTCTCTTGGATTGCAAGATCAAACCAGTCGATCGTAAAGGAAATCAGTCTTGAATATTCATTGGAAGGACTGATGCTGAAGCTGAAGCTCCAATACTTTGGCCACCTGATGTGAAGAACTGACTCTCAGGAAAAGATCCTGATGCTGGGAAAGATTGAAGGCAGGATAAGGGGACAACAGACGATGGGATGATTGGCTGGCATCCCTGACTTGATGAGTTTGAGCAAGGTCCGGGAGATGGGGATGGACAGGAAAGCCTGGCATGCTGCAGTCTGTGGGGTCTGAAAGAGTCACACAAGACTGAGCAAACTAAATCAGAGGGATGGTGTGGGGAGGGAGGAGGGAGGGGAGTTCAGGACGAGGAGCATGTGTATACCTGTGGCGGATTCATGTCGATGTATGGCAAAACTAATACAACATTGTAAAGTCATTAACCTCCAATTAAAATAAATAAATTTATATTTAAAAATAAATAAATAAGTAAACTCAACTGAGCTGATGCAACAAAATGGATATAAACATAGATCTTACGCATTTCAGAAAAAATTAATTCAAAATGCGTCATAGACCTAAGGGCTTCCTGCACAGCTCAGTTGGTAAAGAACCCACCTGCAATGCAGGAGACCCCAGTTTGATTCCTGAGTGGGGAAGTTCCCCTGGAGAAGCAATAGGCTACCTGAAGAAGGAATAGGCTATCCAGGACCAAAGGCACAATCATGAAAGCTGGACTTCATTAAAATCCCAGTACCTATAACCTGTCATGTGTCTTGATTATGTCCTAATCTGGTAAAACCAAAAATTTCTGTTCTGTGACGGAGAATTTTAAGAAGATGAGAAAACAAGCCACAGAGTGGGAAAAACTATTTGCAAAAGACATATCTAATAAAAGACTGTTATCCAAAATATACACGAACTCTTAAAACTCAATAATAAAGAAACAAACAGCCCAATTTAAAAACAGGCCAAAGGAACACTTCACCAAAGAAAATACACAGATGGCAAGTAAGCATATGAAAACATGTTCATCATCATATGTTCTTAGGGCATTTCAGAGTAAAACATGAGTTTACATGTTTACAGAGTAAAAATGAGATATCACTACACACCTACTAGAATGACTGAAAAAAATAAAAACTAAAAGCTGGCAACACCAAATGCTGGGGAGGAGGTGGAACTGTAAGAACTCTCTTTCATTACTGGTGGGAATCCAAAATGGTATTACAACTTTGGAAGACAGTTGGGTAGTTTCTTAGAAAATAATACATACTCTTGCCATATAATCCAGATATTTTACTACTTGATATTTACTCCAAAAGTTGAAAGTGTCCACACAAAAAATCTCCACACAGATGTTTGCAGGAATTTTGTTCATAATTGCCAAAACTTGGAAACTACCAAAATGTCCTTCAATAAGTGAATAATAAATTGTGGGGCATTAAAACTGAGGATTATTTAGCCCTAGAAAGACATGAGCTATCAAATCATTGAAAGACATGGAGGAAACATCAACAATGCACATTACTAAGTAGAGAAGCCAATCTGAAAAGATTACATTCTATATGATTCCAACTACATGACCTTCCAGAAAAAGACAAAACTATGGAGACAGTGAAAGGATTAGTGGTTGTCAGGGGCTAAGGGAGCAGGGAAGAATAATCAATCAGAATGCAGAAATTTTAGACCAGTGAAACTATTCTGTGTGATCCTGCAATGGTGGGTACATGTAATTATATATTCGCCCAAATCCATAGGATGTACAACAGCAAGAGTAAACTGTGATGTAAGCTATGGACCTTGGTGACAATAACGTGTTAATGTAGGTTCACTGATTGTAACAGAAACCGCTGTGATACGGTATATCAATCCTGGAGCAGATTGTGAACATGTGAAGAGGCAGGGTTTGGGAACTCTCTGTACTTTCTGTTCAGCTTTACTATGAAACTAAAATTGCTCTAAAAAATAAAGTTTTATTCATTTTTTGGTCAAAAAAATGGTCATGTGTGAGACAGGAAGTGGGGACAAGCCCAAATCTTTACTTGAGATGATTAATGAAGACACTTGTTCACCTATTCATCCAGCCAGCCACCTATCCATCCATATATTCACCCATCATTTCATTTATTTGTTCACTAACTTAGTGAACAGCAGTGCCACTGAACAGCATCCCAATATAGGACACAATGTGATTAGACGCGAAATATTTATGAAGTGTTTATGGTATTCCAAACACTATTTCAAGATCCTGAGTACAATAGTAAGTAAAAATAAAATATCTTTGCCTCATGAAATTCACAGTCTGGTGAAGAGACAATGAATAAACAAATAAGTTTGGTAATATATTAGAGGATAGTAGGGTGGGCTAAGAGTTACAATTTCAAACAGAGTTGGCAGGGTTGGTATTGAAAGATGATCCATGAGACGGCTTGAAGGAGGTGAGGGAGAGCCATGACAACGCCTATGGAGAGGAATTCTAAGAAGAAGAAACAAATGCAAAATCCCTTAGACAGGAGCATGTAGAAGTAACAGCAGGGAGAGAGATGGGAAGTGAGGGCAGAGAGGAATAGGTTACATTCCAGAGTAAGGATTTGGGATTTTTTAGGAGTGAGCTAAGAAGCCATTGATTTCAAGCAGAGAAGTGATGTGACACAGCTTGTCTTACTTTTATAGGTATGAGTCTCCATTCACAAACTCAGAAAGAAAAGGAATATCTTATTTTGTCCTTTAAGGCAAACTAGCTGTGACCCTTCTCTCATAGGAAAGTAATCCTATCTCCTCCACGATTCATCTCACTCCTGTATGATGTCATTCTTGAATAAGGGCAGTATATGAAAGCCAGAGCACCAAGGTCCGCCTCTAATAAATTACATCGTGGTCATTGCCTATGTCTTTGCTGTCTGATCTGCAAGAGGTTCCGAGTCATGAATGAAGCTTTGCTTGAGGCCCCTGGCCTGCAATTCTATCTTCCGATCTTGAGCTTGCAAACCATATTTGTTCAGGTAACTCCAGATGCTGTAACACACAAATCTAAAATGACAATGGCTGAAAGAAATAGCAGATCCCTTTTTACTCATGGGATATTTCACTCATAGGATATATCCTCCTTTGTGGGAAGCTCTCCTCGTGTTGATGCATAGACCCAAGCTTCTTGCATAGTAACTTCTACAAGTCCCTAGAGAATCAAAGTCCCTCTGTCTCCAGAGAGAAAGGAAAAGAGAGAAATTAAAGGCATATCCAATTCTTAGCCTCGCTGACCCAGAATTCACACACATCACTTCGATTTACATTCCGGTAGGGAGAACTAGCCACATGACACCACGGGGAAATAAGAGGGGTTGGAAGAAGCTGCCAACCAACACTGGGAGAAGATCTGAAAGATAATAAAGTTGCCATGGTGCCAATGGCGCCCTGATTAACCATGTGTAGGCTGAATGTATATGAGTTAGACTAATCTGTGCACGTGGGCTTAGTTGCTCAGTCGAGTCCAGCTCTTTTTGACCCTATGGACTGTAGCCTGCCAGGCTTCTCTGTCCATGGTGTTCTTCTGGCAAGTATACCAGAGTGGGTTGCCGTCCCATTCTCCAGGGGATCGTCCCAACCCAACGATCGAACCCAGGTCTCATGTACTGCAGGTGGATTCTTTGCCATCTGAGCCACCAGGAAAGCCCCTGATTAATGTCAACATAATAGAACATGGATTGAATACTAGGTCGGATCTGAAGAAAGAATGACCGAGTCTGAGTTTCCACTCGGCCACTTACTTGCTGAGTTCCCTAGCTCAAGGCATGCAACCTCTTTGAGCCTCTTTGAGCCCTTTTCCCATTAGATTCAACGACCTAATAGCCACATAAAGCATTCAGCCATATTGGGATGGCTGAAAAGTTCATTCATATCCTTTCACAAGATGTTACAGAAAACTCCAAATGAAATTTTCGGCCAATCCAATACATAGAAAACACTCAACAAATGGTATCTCATGCTTTCACTGCAAGCCTCAAGCTCTTGAAATCCAGAATTTCTATCCTATCCAAAGCCTGTATCCACAAGGCCTGACTCTGTTATTTGCTCTGTTCTAGAATTAAGAGATTCTGGCCTCCTCACAACTTCATGTGTTTGTCTTCTTATGGTCCCGTGGGCCAACTTGAGTGGGTCTTGGTTTGGGGAAGCCAAATGCTCCCAGCGGGAAAGCAGATCAGGCTAATGTGAGGTTAAGGGCTTTGGAAGTTGGAGCAGAGGATGAAAATTGGTATTTTTATAAGATTTCAGGGAAGAGAGGGAGAAGGTAAGTAGGCTGGAGGAGAGGATGAAAAGAAGGGAGGGCAGGGGAGATTTGTGTGTTAGGTAGAAAGCTGGGAAAAGGAAGATATAAATTAGAAAGGATGGAGGGAAGGAGAGAAGAAGGTAGTAAGGGAGGGAAGAGGAAAGGGAATTAGAAGAGGAAAGGGAATTAGAAGAGGAAAGGGAATTAGAAGAGGAAAGGGCTGGGCTCTGAAGCCTCTTGGTGCATCTACAGATTTCTCTGGGCAGAGTCACTGTGATCTGGGCCTGGTCCCAAATGGCCGTGAGCTCCCACTTACCAGCCTTGAGGGAAGCAGTAAGCCCTCTGTATCCACAGCACCATAAAGGAGTCATTTTATTGTCAAGAGCATGTGCCAATCTCATCCAAATCAATTAATTCCTTAATCACATTGTGAATGGAGCAGGATGTGAAGCGCCCATGTGGGAGCCATGAATATTAGCCACATTTAACTGCCAAACGCTTCTGATGCCATAAAGCATCCTCGAGGTTGCACAATAAAATCCAAAGTTTAATTGGTAGGTAACAAGGCCCCAGGCAATTGTACCTTATTAATGCTGACAACAGAAATATGTATGCTGAGGGCGTGACAGCCAGCTACTTAGAGACAGCAGCCAGCCCCAGGACCTGGAAGGGATTAGTGTGCAGCCCAGTTGCAGAAAGATTTAAAATTTCTTTCACCACGGGATCTTTCCCAAACACCAAGTTGTAAATACACCATCTCCCCACCCACCTGTGCCTCAAGGGATGCGTTGAAAAAGGTAAAGTAATTTAAACCAAAAACTTATGGGTGCAGGGAGGCAGGTAGCTGAGTAAGATCTGACGCACCCAGGTTGGGACTGCCCTATAAGGTTGTACAAGTTGTGTACTGTACAACACCTCCCACTGAAGAAGGCTGAGCATGGGCTGAAATTCTGTCCTGAGCTCTGTCCACCAAGTCATGTGCCTTGGCATGACACTACATCTGCTCTGAGAAGGCAGATTTTCACTTAATCCAACCATCAAGAGGATGAAATGCATAAGCTCTTTGAAACTCAACTTCTCCATTTGAAGGAACTGGACTAGATAAGAAGATGTCTTCCGAATGGAACATTGCTTGATTCCAATTTGTTCATTCAGTCATTCAGCAAATACATATACAGATACCTACTGTCTACTCTATATATGACTGGAATCGGGGATATGGAGATGACATCCTCCTTCTAGAGGAAAGACATGTCCTAAGGTAAATACTTATACCAATAGTATATGGGAGGGTATGGTGGACCTGGCTCAGATGGTAAAGAATCTGCCTGCAATGCGGGAGACCCATGTTCAATCCTTGGATCAGGAAGATCCTCTGGAGCATTAAATGGCAACCCACTCCATTATTCTTGCCTGAGAAATCCCATGGATAGAGGAGCCTGGTGGGCTCCAGTCCATGGGGTCGCAAAGACTCAGACACGACTAAGCGACTAACGCTTCAAAATGGCGCACCATATCTCTGTTCCCAGGGTAGGAAATGCCCAAGGCCTTATTTTTGTGGTGTCTCTCCTGCAACCCAGCTTGCCAAGCACAAACAGTAGGATATCAATAATGCACCTGTCGTATGGCTTTGCGTTTCTCCCTTACCCAGCTGTCACCACTGTGAGGCTAGCATCTCTTTGAAAGCATAACTATTCCTTATTCATCTGAGAACCTCAAAACCTAGCCTAGTGTCTGACACAGGACATGCTCAGATTGGGTTAAATATTTTCTATATGTTAAAACCTCTAACAGGCACTTCACACATACTAACTCCCCCAGTCATCATTTCTGCTCTGCAAAGGGTCATTTATTATTTGATTTATAGCCTTCTCAGCCCCCAAAACACTGTCTATACCATTATGCATAAGGAGGCACACGTATTCTGTAGAGAGCCTAACATAGCAAATATTTTGAGTTATGTGGCCCTACGTCTCTGTCACAAAAACTCAACTCCACCACCATAGCACAAAAGTAACCACAGGCAGAGCACATAAACCAATGGATGTGTCTGGGATTCATGGACACTGAAACTTGAATTTGATACAATTTTCACATCAAAAATATGATTCTTGATTTTTTTCAACATTTAAAAAGCTAAAATCATCCTTAATCTGCGGGCCACATGAAAAGAGGCTAGATTTAACCTGTAGGCTGTCCTTTGCCAACTTACGCTCTACTCTGAGATGATGGGGTGGATGTCTACACACTACACATCCCAGAATTCCTTGATGCCTGGCTTCCATTTGGGTTTTGCCAGAAGGAGGCATTGCTGAAAGGTTGGTAGGAGGAGGGGAGAAGGGACTCATTCTGTCTAGCCTCTGTCAGCATCCCTCCAACAGCAAAGGACAGTCAAGCTTCTAGCTATGCCCAGCACCTGTCACTTACTGCCCCCGAGGTATAAACACCAGCCACCTTGTGTCCCCTGAGACATGAGACCCTCCTGTGGAGGACTTTCCTTTGAGATATAAATACCTACTTATAAGAGATTCTCTCATGAGCACCTAAATTCTATAATATCACCTCTTCCCTTTCCTCCCCAGCACTGAGGAATGGTTACTACTTTTTACCTGTCTAATACTTAGGATATTTCAACTTCTTTTTTTTTTTTGCTCTTCAACCTCCATTTTTTTGTTCTTCTACGTCCCTACCACCTACAGTACCAATATCCTATATTAAATCCTCTCCATTTGAAATACCTAGAGTGATTTATGTTTTCCTAATCAAGTCCCAACCAATACATCCTCATTTTATAGATGAGAAAACTAATCTGCTAGAAGTTTAGATTTTGTACAAGTAGTCACTACAGCAAGTAAGTTAAGAATATTTTGTCCAAAATCACTGAAGAAGGATCAGATAGACTTACACTGGAGCCCATGACTGTCTGACCCTGAAGCATGTGTGCTGTTAGCCAGTATGTAGAACATACAGCAGAAAGAGTTCACTACTCACAGTGTTCCCAGTGAACCCAGCACAGGTCTAAGCACCCTGCAAGCATCGTGATCTGAAGGTTGAATGAATAAATGAATGAATGAACTTCTATCTATGAGCCTAGGAATGGCTTGGGCACAAAATAGGTGCGACAGTTGACTGCTGGAAAAACAAAATGGGGAAATTAATGTTTTAGGCCAGTAGTTTTCAATTCTGGTTGTATATTAAATCTCCCTAAGAATTTAAAAAATATACCCAAACCCCATTCAAGAGCAAATGACTCAGATCAGGCATCACTACTTCTTATGAGTCCCTGGGTGATACTAATATGCAGCCAGGGTTGAGAATTATAGCTTTAGGCAAAACTTTGCTGAGCTGTATCTTTCTGAGAGGAGTTTCCCTGGTGGCTAAGTCTGTAAAGAATCTGCCTGCCATGCAGGAGACCCACATTCGATCCCTGGGTTGGGAAGTCCCCTGGAGAAGGAAATGGCAACCCACTCCAGTATTCTTGCCTGGAGAATTCCATGGACAGAGGAGCTTGGGTGGGCTACGTTCCACAGGGTTGTGAGAGTCAGACATGACTGAGTGACTAAACCACCACCGTCATCCTGACACCATGAGTTTCCTTGAGGAGGATCACTGGACCCAGATGTGCTTTGTATCTTCCCTCTCAGGCCTCAACCCACAGCATCCTGTGTGGTATCATCACATCTGAAGATGAAGCAGCTTTGTTCAGTTAGTACGAGAATTTTTCCCAAGGTGGCAAATCATCTTCAAATCCAATCCAAAGGAGATGGCAACCCACTCCAGTACTCTTGCCTGGAAAATCCCAAGATCTGAGAAGCCTGGTAGGCTACAGTCCATGGGGTCGCAAAGAGTCGGACACGACTGAGCGACTTCACTTCACTTCACTGTGTGCTAGGTGGGCTCACCAGGTGGCGCAGTGGTAAAGAAGCCCCCGGCCAATGCAAGAGACTCAAGAGATGCAAGGTTCGATCCCTGGGTCAGGAAGATCCCCTTGAGTAGGAAATGGCAACCCACTCCGGTATTCTTGCCTGGGAAATCCCATAGACAAAGGAACCTGGTGGGCCACAGTCCATGGGGTTACAAAGAGTCAGACACGACTGAGCGCACACGGACACAGTTTGTGCTGGGTGCTACAGGTGAGGTGCTATATTGTTCGAATTTATCTTAACAGATGAATAAGGTACTTATCATTGAGAGACTGAATATACAAACATAATGGTTAGACCACCTAGGACAATAGAACCCTGACTTACAACTTCTGGAAAATCAGCCTAGAATTGTCATGACTTGGTTACAACTCTCAGTTTCCCTTTTTTTGGGGGGGGGGGGGCCACAATTTCTAATTCAAGAGAAATCAGAGAAAACCAATTACACTCTTCCCAAACTAATGGCATAAGACACCTCTGCTTAGCTCACCTCAAGCTTCCCCATGCCAGCAACCTCCAAACAGGGCACATCTGAAACCTATTCAATGTAATGCTTCTTCACTCCATGGAGAGCCTCTGAGTCTCTGCCAAACAAGAGTGATGGATGGTGGGCTGACTCCCTTGCTACAGCAAGTCCTGAGTAAGCAGATTCTGTTTGTTCTCACTTGGGTAGTCTTCATCTATTTCCTATTATTATTAATTGTCCCACTTTTTATAGTTTTACAGAGATGAAATGGAGGCTCAAAGAAACTAGGTAACTTGTCTGAGGTTACACAGCTGGAAGGAGCAGACAAGATTTGAACCTCTCAGGCGCAGGTTATCATCAGGAGAAAAGTGAAACTGAAAATCACTCCATCATGTCCGACACTCTGTGATCCCATGGGCTATACAATCCATGGAATTCTCCAGGTCAGAATATCGGAGTGGGTAGCCATTCCCTTCTCCAGAGGATCTTCCCAATCCAGGAATCCAGCTGGGGTCTCCCACACTGCAGGCGGATTCTTTACCAGCTGAACTACCAGGGAAGCCCATCATCAGGACAAGCAGAGTAAAATAAGGTCAAAAGCATAAGCCATGGGCTTCCCTCATAGCTCAGTCAGTAAAGAATCTAACTGCAATGCAGGAGACTTGGGTTTGATTCCTGAGTCAGGAAGATCCCCTGCAGAAGGAAATGGCAACCCACTCCAGTATTCTTGCCTGAGAAATCCCACAGACTGAGGAGCCTGGAAGATTACAGTCCCTGGGATTGCAAGAGCCATATACAACTTAGCAACGAAACCACCATGATATAACTAAGAATGGTTAAAATCCTGATTATTTCATGAGAAATATAGTGCACTGGTTCCAAAATCTCTGGAATATGATGGATTCGAACTCTCAGTGCATTAGTTACTAACAATATCCTTCCAAAAATTACTTAATTTGACTGGGTCTCTATGTTTTTGTCCACAAAATGAAGGTAATTCATTTACCCTTGAGTTAATAAGATAATTAAACAAGGTATTTTTAAAGTACATATGCAGCATTTACAATGCATGTATCAGACTCTGTGATATGTATTTTTCAGGCATTAATTTCTTTAATTCTCAGAGTAATGCCAGGAGTTAGGCACTATCATCATTATCTCCAGCTTACAAATGAAGAGGCTGAAGGAAAAGGACATTAGCTAACTTGCACAAGGACCTATACCTAGGAAAACGTATTAGAACTCCAGTCATTGGTACATGATTCTGCCTCTTGAAGATCAAGTGTGCAAAATATTTGCTTTGGTACCTGACACATGGTAAGCTCCAAGACAGGAGTAATTTATAGAAATTGGTTGGTCTGACTTCAAATCTGTTTCCAGTACAGGCTAACACCTTCCAGGAACACAACATACCATAAAATGATTGTTCAGGGTAAGAGAGAGAGAAAGAGAGAGAGACCATAATTGGGTTTGATTTAAACAGACTTGTTTATGAGCCTAATAGAAATATGAGTTCACAGAAAAATAAATCTAAATGCATTTTAACACATGAAAGTATGCTAAACTTCATTTAACACTTTCTTTAAATTTTTAAAAATGAGATTCTATTTTTCAAGTTGACAGATCTCAAAAATTTTGTCAATAAATATTGATCTTAAAAGTCAGTCAAAATTTGATTTTAAAAGTTCTCATCACAAGATTTAAAAGAAGTAACTATCAATGATGACAGATGTTAACTATACTTATTATGGTGATCATTTTGCAGTACTGAATCATTGTGTTGTACACCTGAAATTAATATAATTATATGTCAATTAAACCTTAAAAAAGATATTGAGTGAATATCCCCCAAAAAACTAGGGTGGGGGGGAGCCAAAATGTCCTCTTATCACACATCTATTCAACATTGGATGGAAGCTCATAAAATAAAAATTGAAAAGAAGTAAAGCTACCTTTATTCAAATTTATGTGATCGGGTATGCAGAAAACCCAAAGGAATCTGTCCCCAATCTACTAGAACTAATGTGAAAATTTAGCATAATTATTAAATGTAAGTTGACTATTAAAAAATCAATTTGTATATATTACCAATAACTAATTGACAGTTAAATTAATATTTTATGGTACCAAAACTATAAAAGCTTTAGAAATAGATTAAATTAATGCTATGAGAGAATTCTGTG
>SJYC01134404.1:0-16256 GCA_006408675.1 Madoqua kirkii
ATTGCACTCATCTCATATGCTAGTAAGGTAATGCTCAAAATTCTCCAAACCAGGCTTCAGCAATACGTGAACCATGAACTTCCAGATGTTCAAGCTGGTTTTAGAAAAGGCAGAGGAACGAGAGATCAAATTGCCAACATCCGCTGGATCATGGAAAAAGCAAGAGAGTTTCAGAAAAACATCTATTTCTGCTTTATTGACTATACCAAAGCCTTTGACTGTGTGGATCACAAGAAATTGGAAAATTCTGAAAGAGATGGAAATACCGGACCACCTGACCTGCCTCTTGAGAAACCTGTATGCAGGTCAGGAAGCAACAGTTCGAACTGGACATGGAACAACAGACTGGTTCCAAATAGGAAAAGGAGGACATCAAGGCTGTATATTGTCACCCTGCTTATTTAATGTCTATGCAGAGTATATCATGAGAAACGCTGGACTGGAAGAAACACAAGCTGGAATCAATATTGCCGGGAGAAATCTCAATAACCTCAGATATGCAGATGACACCACCCTTACGGCAGAAAGTGAAGAGGAACTCAAAAGCCTCTTGATGGAAGTGAAAGTGGAGAGTGAAAAAGTTGGCTTAAAGCTCAACATCCCGAAAACGAAGATCATGGCATCTGGTCCCCATCACTTCATGGGAAATAGATGGGGAAACAGTGGAAACAGTGTCAGACTTTATTTTGTGGGGCTCTAAAATCACTGCAGATGGTGATGGCAGCCATGAAATTAAAAGACGCTTACTCCTTGGAAGAAAAATTATGACCAACCTAGATAGCATATTCAAAAGCAGAGACATTACTTTGCCGATGAAGGTCCGTCTAGTCAAGGCTGTGGTTTTTCCTGTGGTCATGTATGGATGTGAGAGTTGGACTGTGAAGAAGGCTAAGCACTGAAGAATTGATGCTTTTGAACTGTGGTGTTGGAGAAGACTCTTGAGAGTCCCTTGGACTGCAAGGATATCCAACCAGTGCATTCTGAAGGAGATCAGCCCTGGGATTTCTTTGGAGGGAATGATGTTGAAGCTGAAATTCCAGATCTTTGGCCACCTCATGCGAAGAGTTGACTCACTGGAAAAGACTCTGATGCTGGGAGGAATTGGGGGCAGGAGGAGAAGGGGACGACAGAGGATGAGAGGGCTGGATGGCATCACGGACTCGATGGACATGAGTCTGAGTGAACTCCGGGAGTTGGTGATGGACAGGGAGGCCTGGCGTGCTGTGATTCATGGGGTCACAAAGAGTCGGACACGACTGAGTGACTGAACTGAGCTGAAAGAAACAAAAATGAAAAGACATGAATCTTACCTATGGTGGACTTTCCAGTCTAGTGATGAATAAAAATGTGTTAATAGACAACTGAAGTCTGAAAGAAGCTTTTTATGTTACGTTTGGCTAGACCGGGTCGTCCTGGCTACACGTGGGCTTTCTCTAGCAGCGACAAACGGGCTGCTCTCCAGCTGCATGCACAGGCTGCTTGCTGTGCTGGCTTTTCTTGTTGTGGAGCATCGGCTTAGGCATGCTGGTCTCAGTGGTTGTGGCAGAAGAGCTCAGCAACTGTAGCTCATGGAATTAGTTGCTCTATGGAATGTGGAATCTTCCTGGACCAGGGATCAAACCTATGCCCCCCACATTGGCAGGTAGATTGCCAACCACTAGACCACAAGAGGAGTCCTGAAAGAATCTTTTTTTAAACGAAGTTTTAAGCAAGGAGTTTATTTTATTAAAAAAAAAAAAAGAAAAGAAAACTTGTCTGTGGGTTATTATTCTTGGAGAAATCCAATTAACCTTAGCTTTGTCAACTTCCTGACTTTTTTGTCCACTCAGTTCAACTAATAGCAGTTCTATCTAGTGAAGACAAGGCAAAATTGCAGATACAAGATCCCCCAAGAGGATGAGCTCCTTTCATCTAAAGGTGCTGTCATAAAATCTTAATGCCTGAGTTTATGCTTGTATAAGGATCAATACAACTCAAAGCTATGTTTCCTTAACTGGTCCTGGCTAATGAAAAATGCACAGAGAGATGGATTAATAAAAAGTATTTTGTGCCAAGTGATGTTTCCTTTCTTGTATAATAACCATGATAACATCAAACACTCATAAAGATTTACTTCTATAAGCCAAGATAATCATAATAGCAACACTGTGATGTATCTATTATCATCCCATTTTGTAAATAAGGAAGCTGAGGCACAGAGATATTAATAACTTGCCTGAATCGCTAACTGATAAATGGTAAGAATAAGATTTTAACCCATAGGTGTTGCTCTTGAAGTTCATAGTCTTAACTATCATAATGCAGATAAAAAACTGTCAAGTTGTTAGAATTTGAAAAGAAGATTTTTTTTCCCTCATAGAACTGACAATACACTCAAAAGATCTTTCCCTGAAACTGTCAATACTATATTCACATTGCCAGTGAAAAGCTATTTCAGCAACTCAACATTATCTGTCATATTTAAATTAATGTCATTCATTTGGATATATGCTGAGTGAATCTTGAAGGATAAGAAGAGAATACCCAGGCTCCAGGCAAGAGGAGCCACAGAGACAAATGCAGTGAGGCAAAAGGGACGATGACACATTTATATATCTGCAAATACTTAAGTGTGGCTGGAGCATATGGTGTGAGGTAGGGGACAGTGAACAAATAAGGCTGGAGAGAGAGGAAGAGGCAGAAGCCAGGCTGCGGAACAAACTGAACAGGCGTTAAGGCTGGACTTCCCTGGCAGCGGGAGTGGGAGGGAATTGACTTTGCCTTCTACCATCCTTGCGGGAAGTGCCCCCAAAAGGTGTTGGTGTCATTATCCTTTATTGGCACCTGCTTGGCAGAGATGTGCATAACCAACATCCCTACTTCACTTGAAAGTGAAACAAGAACAGACAAATAAAACAGACCTGTTGAAGCAGTGGGGTTTCTTCATGGACCCTGAAGGTCAAGTCATGGGACTTGAAGGTCAGGGAACTCGGGCACTCTACTTAGGAGCAATACTGCTCCCTGCTCTGGTTATCCATCTGTGTGTCAAAAACCTAATCTCTGCCTGCACTAAAGGAGCACTCATCCCATGCCTGTATCTCCTGGCATTTTTCTCTAAGTCATATTTCTTTTCAATTGTAACAACCACATGCATCTCAAGGACCTTGGATTTTAACATTTGTGCTACCGAGAGTCTTCCAAAGGTGGGCTTTAAGGAGAAAAGGCACGGTCAGATTTTACAGAGCAATCACTCTGGTGATAGTGTGGAGAATGACTTAAAGGAGATGAGACTAAGAAAGCAATCTAAGAGAGAAATCATGAAGGCCTGAACTAAGACAGTGACTACAATCTTACGAGGGTGCGGGGTGGTGGAGGGGACTGTGCTGGCGAGAAGCAGAGAGACTCAACAAGTACTGAAGCTGTGGAGTTTCTCAGGACCCAGTGACCAACTGCATGTGAAAGAGAGATAAAGAAATAAGCAAAAATGATCTTAGACTTCAGGATTAGATCGCCTGATGAGGTCATCTGAGGATGCAGAGTGAAAGAGGGGAATCTGGTTTAAAAAAGTCGTGTGAGACATGCAACAGGTAGTGGGAAAGAAGTCTCTGGAGCTTGAAAAATGTTGGACTAGAAATGGAAATTAGGAAACCATCATTATAGAAACAGAAATAATAAATTAGCCAGGGAGAAGAGAGAATGAAATGCTGGGAACACCAGTCCCCCCAAAAAAATGGCTAGAGGAAGGGAAACCCATTTAAGAGGTAAAGAAGGAAAAAATGCAGAAGCAACAAAGTCGAATCACGGGAACCAGGGAGCCACTGCTAGAAGGAAGGTGCAGTCAATGCTATCAAACGCTCCAGAAGTCAAGCAGCGTGTCAGCTGGATTTAGATTTTCAAAGCAATTTTAGTGAATTGACGTAACAATGGTGGCATTGGACTGAGGCGTCAGTCGAAGGATGGATGGGAAATGGAGACAGTATCTCGGGGCTAATTCTAAATAGATTTTCTATGGCAGGAGGGAAGTGATAAGACAATAGCAGTGATTTTCAACTCTGGCTGATTCTAGAATCACCTGGGAAAGTTTCAAAAGGTATTGATTCTGGGGCTCCTCACCACCGCAGATGGTGTTAATTGCTCTGAGATGTGGCCCAGGCATCTGCCTTCCAAATCTCCCACTGTTTGAGAAACTGTGGGCAATTGAGCAAGTATTGTTATAAAGCTGTAATTTCAGAGTGGGAGAGGGTCCCAAGCATGTTGAAATGGTGATGGCAGAGAGTAAGGAGGCTGAGATAAACACAGGGGAAATGAACGAGGGTCCCCAGAGCAGACTCCCTGAGTGGGCGGGAGAGTGTGATCTCAGGGAGACGTAGATTCACCTTACCTGCCTTCCCTCTGATGGGCTTCCCAGGTGGCGCTGGTGGGTAAAGAAGCCGCTTGCCAATGCAGAAGACATAAGAGACTCAAGTTTGATCCCTGGGTCAGGAAGATCCCCTGGAGGAGGGTATAGCAACCCACTCCAGTATTCTTGCCTGGAGAATCCCATGGACAGAGGAACCTGGTGGGCTACAGTCCACAGGGTCACACAGAGTAGGACAGACTGAAGTGATTTAGAATGCACACGTGCATGCTTTCCCTCTGAGATGAGAAGGGAGCAAGGAGGACGAAGGCATGGGTTTTAAGTGGAGAAGAAAGGGAGGGAATTTTTCTTCCTGACTACAATTTTCTTTGCAAAGCAGAAGGATGGCTAATTTACTAAGAGAGAGAAGAGAATAATAGCAGGGAGCTTGGTAAGAGGAAAGGCTTGAACTCCTACTGCCTGTGGAGAGCCCGCAGTCAGGAGGCACTTGCCAGCTGAGACTGGAAGCCAGGAATTTATATGTAAGCTCTGTTATATTTAATCATGAAAGTCACTCAGTCATGTCCGACTGTTTGTGACCCCATGGACTATACAGTCCATGGAATTCTTCCAGGCCAGAATACTGGAGTGGGTAGCCATTCCCTTCTCCAGGAGATCTTCCCAACCCAGGGACTGAACCCAGGTTTTCTGCATTGCAGGTGGATTCTTTATCAGCTGAGCCACTAGGGAAGCCCAAGAAATGTGTGTATGCTCAGTCATTCAGTTGTGTCTGATTCTTTTGCCACCCCATGGACTGTAGCCCACTAGGCTCCTCTGTCCATGGAATTTTCCAGGCAAGAACACTGGAGTGGGTTGCCATTTCCTACTCCAATGTAAGCTCTACTAGGAGATAAATCCCACGAGGGCTGAGCCATTCTCTGTGTTGGTCACTGCTGTATCATCAGAGTTCAGTTCAGTACACTGGGGGATATCAAGATGAAGGAATGTGTTGTGGCACCAATCTGGCATTCTATTTCTGCAGCATCATTTGAGAGGCCCGGGGAAAAAAGCCTTGAAACAATTCAGTAGGAGTTTAGGGTCTGAGGATAACCTGGAGGGGTATAAAAGATAGACCATCTGAGAGACCATCTGCAGATTTTATCTTGAGGGCAAAAGGCAGAGAGAAAGGAGAGATCTGTGATGCCAAAAATCCACTATGGGCTTTGAGGGGATTATTTGAGAGGAGTGAGGTGCTAATCCATTCAGCCAGGTGAACAATGAGGAGTTAGGTAACCCTGGGAGACTCTGGAGAAAGCTGAGGGTCAGTTTCAAGAGAGCAAATTCTAAATCACGGTAAAGGACTGCTTAGTAAGAATCGCCCAAACACAACTGCTTTGAGTGGCAGCAAAGGCCCATATCTACCTTGGAGGTGGGGGGATGCTGGGTGTTCACAGGGCCAAGAGCGCAGCTCCGTGAATCTGTGAGACCCAAACAGCCTTCTTCACTGCTGCCTCTTTGGGAGGCTTTGTGGCCTCAGCTGGGTAGCTGGGTGGGAGCCCCTCCCCGACTCCAGCACCCCCCACCCCCGACTCTGGCTCACCAAATTGTTGTGCTGTGTTTAAAAGCCAAAGAGGAAAATAAACCCCAGCCCAAGGAGGAAGCGATTTGGCATTAAATAAAAGGAATGTTTTTATCCTGCAATGAAAACGCTGTGATCTTGGAACACAATTTGCATAAACAGACAGTTTGGCTATAAACAACCTCACCAGTAACTGGTATTTACATATAGAACAACTCAGTCAAAACCCAATTAAAGGCTCTGATGGATTGGGGATTGTCAAAACATTTAAAAGATTCATAGCAGCCAGGCGATTTATATGCCTCGGTTGGACCAGGAGTTCCAGATTTCCCCTCTCATCTGCTCTTTCTCCTACCCCAAGTCTCCTACCACACCAGGGACCCCCAGCCCAGCCCCTAACCTTGCAGCCTATTCTCCAACAGCAGGGAGAAGTCTCTAAGGGGAAGACCCAGCAGAGAAGGGAACAGGATCCAGGCTGGGGTCCTCGGACTTCGCGATTAAAAGCAGAAACCAGAGTCCCATGTAGAGTTCATGCACTTGATACTGTCAAAGCATCTGCTCGGAAGATGCAAGATTTCCATACGGCACCTGAGGTTGGGCAATCAGCAACCAACCTGTGGATCCAGTGCCAACGTTCTAATTAAGCAGATGGTTGAGAAGCAATGTAGGAAATTGGGTTCCCCACCCTGTGGAGAGGAGAGCTTGCTGGTCAGGAACAGAGGCCAACCATAGAAACTGAGTTAACATGTTGGGGAAATTGGGGATGGCTTTAATGCGAGGGGGAACCGTGGATCAAGAGTCCCACTGGACTTGATGGAGACTGCCAGGCTTAAGGCAGAATGCTGACTTGGGCTAAGCCTCCAGTGTATTCCTGTCTTCCGCACAACTTTAAGGCTGTAGGGCCACCCATGTTTCTATAAATGTAGTGTGGTTAGAACACAACCAACACATTCATTTCTGTGTCTTCTGTGACTGCAAGAGCAGAGCTGAGTCGTTGCAACAGAGATGTTGTGGCCAGCAACACCTAAATTTTTACTCTCTGGCCCCTTAAGAAAAAATTTACTAACACCTGGGCTAGTTGGTCTGAGATCCTTTCCTACTTGGTTGTTGCTTGGTCCTCTGTTTTGCTCTGAAAGGTGTAGAAACCCATAGAGGGCCAAAGAGGCTTCCAAGACAGCAGGAATTTGGCCTCCCGTGCATAAGGGTAAGAGGGACTTTATTTTCCTTGACTTGACTTGGGGTCCACTGAAACTGCCCCCATCTTCACAGCCTTCTTACAGGAGGGGCTCTCTCTGAAAGTGTTCTCAGCTTCCTTTGGTTAATTGTTCTATCTCTTCCTCCCAGGAACCCATAGGGAAGGAGGAGGGAAGAGGGACCACACATCTCAGAGTGGTCTCTGGGAAATTCAGAGATATAAGGAAGCTGTCAAGTAGTAAGCCACCTGTCCCAGGACGTGTGCAAGCAGAGAAGGCTGCTGTGAAAGGCCCTGGATTTGGCAGCTTCTCAAACACTGATTCAAGTCCTAACTCAAATCCATATCGTTAGTGCCCCCAGTGAGTTCTGCAGCCCTCTCTGTGACCTCCCTACCTCAAGCTGGCTGCTGCTGCTGCTAAGTTACTTCAGTCATGTCCAACTCTGTGCAGTCCCATGAACAGCAGCCCACCAGGCTCCCCTGTCCCTGAGATTCTCCAGGCAAGAGCACTGCGGTGGGTTGCCATTTTCTTCTCCAATGTACGAAAGTGAAAAGTGAAAGTGAAGTCACTCAGTCGTCCGACTCAGCTTGGCAGCCTCTAATTCATCCTCCAATAGCAGCAAGGACTGGCTTTGCAAATTTCAGATTTATTCTTGTCACTTCTAGCATTAAACTCCTTCAAAGGCTACACATGGCATCTAGGATAATATCCAGACCCTATCTTAGCATTTACTCAGCCTTTGCCCCTGCTGAACTCACCAAGCTCATTTCCTACAGCCTCCACCTCCAACCAGATCCAACAGCTACTTATTTTCCAAACAGATGTGTCTCTGTACATTTCCTCAGGCCATTTCCTCTGCTGAAAATGAACATCCCTCACTTTGTGTAAATGACAAACTCCTATGTATTCTTCAAAACCCCAATTCAGGTGCCCCTTATCCTATATAAAACATTTACAAGACTTCCTCATTTTAGATTGTTTCTATTACTCAGTTCCTATGATGTACACCCTGATCACAACCCTGTTTAGAAGTTATGACATTCTACTGGAGTGAAGTATTTGCAGGAATACCTCCCCAAGTAGACAGACTTCCTTGAGGGAAGACAGAATGACTAATTCATCTTCACAAGCTTAGTGCAAGATCTTGCACACAATAAATGTTCAGCACATGTTCCATGAATAAATGAGCAAATGAATGAATGGGCCCCAACAATGTCAAGACTATAGGAGTTCAAGCTGCTGTTCCTCAAAAAGTGGGTAGAGTGGGTGTCAGACAAGCAAAAACAACAAACGTCTTCATCTGTTACTTTTGGGAATTTTGGTTTCTACCTGTGAAGACTATGGTGTAAAAATATCTACCTCTTACTGCTGTATCAACTGGAAACAGAAATAAGAAGGTTGGGAGAACTCCTATTATGCTACTGTAACCCTGTGATTTTCACCCCCTTCAAAGACTCTGCCCTCTGAACCCATTCCACTCTCTGCTCTGGTTCAGGACTTAATGATTCACCTACAGTGTTGCCACTACATCTTTCCTGGGCGCTCTGCCTCTCAGCTCTCCCCGGCTGGTGGCACCCTTTTGGTGCCCTACAGCCAGATTAATCTTCCATTTCAGCAGAGTTCAGGGAGTTCAAGAGCCCAGCAGTATTTAACTTGGCTTGCACTCCATCTCATGAATTTAAAGGCCATCTGAGCTGGACTATTCATCTGCTCCTTCTCAACTGCCCATAGTGAGTGCATTTCTACACCCTCCTTGCCAATACCCAGCCATCTGAGCTGCTTACATATTTCTTCCTCAGGAGAGCTCAGGAGGAAAAAATATATATATATATATATCCAGCCCCAGAATTTGGAACCTTCCTTCTATTATCTCATAAAACATCATGTTCATATCATAATTTCAATCCAGAGAGAGGATTTGCCGTGTGAGCGCTGAGATGCATACAAATTGCCCTTCTCAACCTCTGGCTACAATAAGCAACTTCAGAGGCTGACAGTTTACTTGATAAATACCTAATAAAGTTTAAATAATTATTGAGAGCAGACAAATGAAGGAGTAGAACGGCAAGAGGTGTTGTGCTGATAAATCACAGGGAAGAAGGCAGAGCCCCAGCAGCTCAGGGTGAAGTCTAATTCCAGGAAGCAGAAGAGAATCAGAGGCAGAGACTCAGGACTACAAAGAGTCAGTGATGGGCGATTGGCTGGGGAGCCAAGTGATATACAAGATGTATTTCTCTTTGGGGACCATTAAGGACCCAGTGTGTGACCTTTCTCAACTACTCTGGAAGAAAGAATATTCAGGATGGGTATTAGTCCACCTCATTGTCCGTCTCTGTATACCCCCCAGGTACAAATCATGGTAGGATACCATCTCCTAAACTTAACCTGGAGTCATCAGCCCTGCTGAACTCCAAGGAGGTATCCCACATTCTTCATTCACTGGCTTATTCATTAACAAACATTAGGGCCAACTACACTCCATAAATGATGTTCAACAAACTTTTGGTCTAACCAAGGATGGTTGTGACAGCAGATCATCAAATAATGAGACACACTGAAAATAGAGGTTCGGAGGTTCCTAGAAGTTTAATCTGGTCTGGGGCAAATGTGGAGAGCAGAAGCCTTCACAGAGGAAATGGTACTTAAACTGAATTCTGAAAGATAAATATAAATAGGAAGTGGGAACAGGGTGCTTGGGGCAACAGGAATAGCAAGTGCAAAAACCCTGGGCTTTAGGAGTTTTGTTGAGAGAAATCTGAGACCTTCGCTCCCACAGTGACGCTAATGTGTGGTGACTACCATCCCCTTGTCACCTTTCCCGCAGGAGGAGGTTCTGAGCCCCCTGTTTCTGTGTCCATTACTGGTAAGTTGCCCTTTACTGAGGCAGGTTCTCTGATGTCATTTTGGACATGGAGATGCTGAATCTCAGAACTGCTAAGGACCGGTTGTCGCCCGTGTGGTCATAGATGGTGCTTCTGCTTTGGACTCTATTCTGCAGACTCTCAGACCTGCCTTTTCCCCTTCCTCACTCTTCCACCCCAGCCTAGCAAACCTCTCCAATTACTCAGAATTCTGGGAAAGGATGCTCCCCTGCCCTGCCAGATTCCCTGCAGGGACCCTTCTCCTGGATTCCTGGTAGGTGAGTTCTCAGTGATAAGCGGCTTCTCTATGCATGCCTGGATGCCCAACCAAATGCACACACACAACACACACACACAACACAAATGCACACACACCACCACCAGCACCACATGCAGACCGTTCATGCAGATCTGGACTTCTTCTGGTCCTCCACATATGTTGGCCGCCCCCTCCCTCCTGATGCCCTGCTGTCCACCTCTACAGGCACATCTACCTCCACAGCTTTATCTCCTGGGGTGACAAGAAGGCAATATCACATGTGAGCCCTCGTTCCGTTGGGGTGACCCTTCCAAAAACATTCTATTTGAGAAATTCAGAAATAACCGGGGCTGTTATCCATCCAGTCTTTTTTTTTTATAAGAATGAACATTTATATTTCTTTTCATTTTTTTCTATTTTTCGGCCATGCCACATGGCATGCAGGATCTTAGTTTCCCTACCGAGGATTGAACCTGCCGCCCCTGCAATGGAAGTGCAGCATCTTAACCATTGGACCGCCGGAGAAGTGTACTCCATCCATTCTTAAAGTCACTGGAACTAGGCAGCAATGCTGCTTGGAGTCCTAGTGTGCTCTCCTATAAAACTGGCACAATTCTGACACTTCCTGCCTACTGACAAAGTTCTAAATACAGACCCTCATGTTTGGAGAGCAACTTGCAAATAAATTTCCAGCCTGACCACGAGAGCAATATAAGCAAAGACTCTCCCCTTCCTCAGCTGAAGGCTTGTTAACAACTAACTCTGGTTTTTTGAAGACCAAATGTGACTAAATTAATCTTTCTTCCCAAGTGATATCGCCATGTCAGAAAGCACTCCTCCGGTTTTGCATCTCATGTTTCTATGGAAATATGTAATAGCCACAACCCCTGCAGTTGTAAGTAACAGAAATTCAATCTAAACCAGCTTAAGCAAAAATTTAATTCACTGGCTCACGGTTCACAAAACAGAAGGATTCCTGTGATCAAATCCCACAAAACCAGAGCCTCAGGAATTCAGTCTTATCCCAACTCTTTTTTCCTACTTTCTCAAATCCTATGGCTTATTTCTATTTGTTTCTAGTTTCATTCTAAACTCAAACCAAAAAATACAAAGACCTCTCTAGATTGCGAAGATGGCCACAGACAGCCCCAAATTCATATCCTCCCAGTGTACCAAAACTGGCAGATGAAAAAGTCTCTCCTCCATTGTTTGTACATAAATCCCAGGGAAGAACTCTGATGGGCTCTGCTTGGATCACACATCCATTTCAAAAAGGATTGTGATTGGTCAGATCTGGGTCGCATGATCACTCTAATTACCAGGAGGGTTGGGCACCATGACCAGAAGAAGGGAAATGAGGGTGGAAATGTCCTGGGAAGCCAAAACCGATAGATCTCCAACCCAATAAATGTTGCTACATGAGGAGGAAAAATGCATAAGTGTCATATATCTCAGAGCAAGGAAAATAGGAATATTGATTGGTGCGGTATTTCTACTGGGAAAATTTTAATGGTGTTTTCAAAACACCCAAAGTGTTTATACTTTTGATCCAGAAAGTCAACTTCTATGATTGCACTTTTTGGAGGAAAAAAATGTAGAAAGATGTGTAGCACTGTTTTCAATGAAAAGAAGAAATAATCAAAACATAAATTAAATATTAATTTGTGATACATTAGTTTAAGGGCATCTATTAATTTTTAATATTATGATGTGTTTTTTCAATAAAATAAAATTGTAAAGGGCATATTTACCTTTGGAGTAACAATCAGAATGGAGAAAGGAGAGGATTTCTGGAGTGCAAGAATGTTCTGTTTCTTGATATGCTTGCCAGTAACAAGGGTATATTCACCTTATGAAAACTGATCAAGCTGTCTTTCATGATACATGAACTTTTCTTTATGTATATTAAATTTTAGTAAAAGTATTTTTATGCAGATGTGTATATTTAAAGGAAAAGATTTAGGGTGGTTACCTCTGGATAGTATAATTAATAGTGATTTAAACTTAATCTTTGTGCAAGTCTTCACTGACTGTTTTTGCAATAAGCATGTATTAATTCTGCAGTCGATTAAAAAAAAGAAAACTATTTCCATTGGGAATGGGAAAATGAAGAATGGATGAGATCAAAGAACTAAACTCTCATTAGATAGTAGGTCTAGATAGCTTGCTCAGAGGCTGCAGATGTATGCTAGACATGCCTCCAAAGACAAGGCATAATGGAATGTATCAGTTAGAAGTGGGGCAGTGTGGTAACGAATTGACTCAAATATATCATATCTCAAATACAATCAAAATTTCTCCCCCACACTGTCAGTCCAAGGAAGATATTTCACATGGGCAGGGATTCTGGTCCACACTGGCATTCAGAGAGCCAGGCTGGTAGTGATGTTTCCTTCTCAAATACTTCCAGGTCTCACTGATCCTTTCCACCCACATTACAACTACTTACCTTCCCTTGGAAAAGAACTCAGTCACAGCCATCCTAATAGCAAGGGAGGCTTAGAACTGCAGTCCCCAGCTGGACATCCATGTCCATCTGTTGCAGTAGGAGAAGAGGAGAGTGGATCTGAGTTTATGCTACTTGGGGAATGGGAAGTGGAAGCAGGAAGGAGAGGAAAGGAAGAGAGAGAGAACTGATTTCAGCAGACAACCGTTAACAACCAGGTCTACATCAAAGAGGTCCAGACACATGGCATATGGCCTCAGTACATTCCAGGCCACGGTGATGCTCAGAGTTCACAGGTAGCGATGTCCTGGTTCCAGTGGAATGTCTGCTTTGGTGTGAGTGGCAAGGGCTTTGGTCAGAATGCAAAATAGAAAGACAGGCACCACACCCACCCCACCCCATCTTGCTGGGCAGGAGTTTGGAGAGGGTTTTCTCCATGGCCGGCAAAACCCACTGCAGGGCCGCTCTTCCCCAGGGACCTGTCCTGACAGGTCCTGCTCCGATTCTGAACCGGGCTCAGCTTCCAGGTAATTCTAGTGATCCTGGCTGATGTGGAGAGGAACCAAGATAGATGTTCTTCTATCTGATAGAGGAACAAAGGTAAGTGGTGTAAATGCCTGTACTTGCTCCCTCAGATAAGGGTAACAATAAAAACAAAGGATTAGATTAGATGCTTCAGAATTCACCAGATTCTACCCAGCTTACCTGCCTCCGCAAGCTCAAATAAATTGTGCACAAAAGAGGTCTCCACACCCCCTCGACCTCTGTATTATTTAACTTTTGGGGAAGAGCATTCCACAGACCCCAGACTCTGTATCTACAATGAAGACAGTCAGTGCTAAAACTGTTAGGGCAGCACCTGCCGGCAACATGCAAAGTGCAGATGCCTGGAACCTGTGCCCAGTGAATATTACCCAGAATGTATTAGCTGATAACACGGGCGCCCCAAATCAATGAGGAAATCATTTCCTGCACACAATCAGCACAAAAGAAGGATATTTGCAGAGTCCCTCCAACACAGTCTAGCTATTGTCAACTGAGGCGCGCTGAAGTGCTTAATGCAGGTGTGAATACAAGCCCCA
Source organism: Madoqua kirkii (assembly GCA_006408675.1). Classification (NCBI taxonomy): domain Eukaryota; kingdom Metazoa; phylum Chordata; class Mammalia; order Artiodactyla; family Bovidae; genus Madoqua; species Madoqua kirkii. Next base: position 13,736 of record SJYC01134404.1, read on the forward strand.
ATTTCAATTCCTAGGATGATGCGCACAGACCGTCCCCCATCCCTCACCCTTTATGGATGCTCGACACTTAACCTACTCAATGGTTTTTATTTGCATTGATCCTATTTTATGGTATGATTAAATTTGTATGGAAGAGAACCAATTAGTTTTGTTTTACACTTATTGAATGCACTTTATAGTCAGACGAACTAACTCTCAACAGTAGGTTGATTTATCCAGTGGCAGGAGGCTTGATGCAGGGTCATGGGGATAGGGGGACTGGAGGGGCTGGGGCCTCCAAAAAAAAAGAAAACGAGCTTAAAGCGCTGATGATGATGGCCCAGCTGATCTCCGCGGGGGTCCGGGTGAGAGTACAAGGCGGTCACACAATGTAAATTTCAAGAACTGATCAAGGCTTTGTCTGAAGACGAAACACTTTCTGCTACAAAATGGAAAGATCAATGGAGTAGAATTCAGTTCTAGCTCTGACACTTTTACACTGCAGCTGTGAGATTGGGCCAATTCTTTAACTTCTTTGAGCCTCAGTAAACAAAGATGCTAGGAAAGAGGAGGAAGTGGAGGAGGAGTGGGGAGGAGGCAGGAGGGCAGGGGAGTCAGGGGGAGGAGGTGAGATCGCATAAATAAGTTTACTGCGAGGATCAAATGTGAGAGCACGGATGGAGATTATAATATGGAGATTATAAAGTATCCTCTTTAATGCGAGTCTTCCCTCTTTAAAAAGAAAAAAATCAAGCAGCACAGCACAGAGTAATGCGAGAGGAACCAAAACAGGCAGAAGTCTGAATCCCTGTGGCTTCTCAGCTGGGCGACTTTGTGGATGTCATTCAACCTTTCCGAGCTCACGTTCCCTCATCTGTAAAGTGAAGATTATCACAAGATCAGATGAAATATTTCAGAGAGCAATGCTTTCCCGACCACCCTAATAAAAACACCAACCTCCTCATTATCCATCTCTTTTTTTCTGCATTTTTCTCTATCTGCTACGTTTGTTTGCTTAGGCAGCCAGAACAAAAGCCCAGAGACTGGGTGGCTTAAGCCACAGGAATTTGTTTTCCCCATTGTTCTGGAAGCTAGAAGTCCAAGATCAGCAGGTTTGCTTTCTCCTGAGGCCTGGCTGCCCCCTCACTGTGTCCTCAGCGGCCTTTCCTCTCTGTACCTGTGCCCTGGTTTCTCCTTGTATGTCCAAATCTCCTACTTTATTTCATTGGAATAGAGTCTGTTTTACACATGGCAGTTCCCAGGCGGCGCTAGTGGTAAAGAACCCACCTGCCAATGCAGGAGACAAAAGAGCTGCAGGTTCCTCCCTGGACGGGAAAGACCCCCCTCAGCACAGATACAGCAGCGCTGCTCTCTCAGCCTGTCCCCGACTACTTCCCCCACTGTGCCCACAAGCCCATTCTCTGCATCTGCCCCTTTATCCCTCCGCTGCAAAGAGGCTCATCAGCACCATTTTTCTAGATTCTACGTGCATTAATATCCCATTTTTGTTTTTCTCTTTCTAACTTATTTCACTCTGTGTGACAGGCTCTGCGTTCATCCACGTCACTACAATTGACTCAATTTTGTTCTTTTTATGGCTGAGTGATATCCCATTGTGTGTACCACATCTTCTCTACCCATTCATCTGTCAGTGGACATCCAGACTGCTTCTGTGTCCTGGTTCCAACTTCCTATTCTTATAAGGATACCAGTCAGATTGGATTAAGGCCCATCCCAGTGGCCTCATGTGACTTAATCACTTTTTAAAGGCCTTATTTCTAAATGTAGTTTCCTTCAGAAGTACTGGGGCCTCAGTTCAGTTCAGTTCAGTCGCTCAGTCGTGTCCGACTCTTCGAGACCCCATGAATCGTAGCACGCCAGGCCTCCCTGTTCATCACCATCTCTCGGAGTTCTCTCAGACTCATGTCCATCGAGTCAGTGATGCCATCCAGCCATCTCATCCTCGGTTGTCCCCTTCTCCTCCTGCCCCCAATCCCTCCTAGCATCACAGTCTTTTCCAATGAGTCAACTCTTTGCATGAGGTGGCCAAAGTACTGGAGCTTCAGCCTCAGCATCATTCCTTCCAAAGAAATCCCAGGGCTGATCTCCTTCAGAATAGACTGGTTGGATCTCCTTGCAGTCCAAGGGACTCTCAAGAGTCTTCTCCAACACCACAGTTCAAAAGCATCAATTCTTCGGCACTCAGCCTTCTTCACAGTCCAACTCTCACATCCATACATGACCACTGGAAAAACCATAGCCTTGACTAGACAGACCTTAGTTGGCAAAGTAATGTCTGCTTTTGAATATACTATCTAGGTTGGTCATAACTTTTCTTCCAAGGAGTAAGCATCTTAATTTCATGGCTGCAATCACCATCCGCAGTGATTTTGGAGCCCCAAAAAATAAAGCCTGACACTGTTTCCCCATCTATTTCCCATGAAGTGATGGGACCAGATGCCATGATCTTCGTTTTCTGAATGTTCAACCAATCTGTTGTTCCATGTCCGGTTCTAACTGTTGCTTCCTGACCTGCATACAG
>SJYC01134406.1:0-18645 GCA_006408675.1 Madoqua kirkii
TTAATTATCTGAACTTCCCTGATATTTAAAACATGTCTTCATCTCTAAAATGTCTTTCAGTGAAGAAAGGAAATTGTCATCTGTAACAGAACTGATATGAGGCCCCAGATCATTCCAGCTACTGGTCTTAGAACCACTCAGAATAAATTTTCTTCCTCTTTCAGGCCATATTCATTGTCTTCTCAGATTGGGGATTGTGGGAATAACAGATCTCAACACCAGCTTGGGGCCAATACTTTGGCTGAACTGCATTTGGACTTACAGACACTCTCCTCCCCTCTATTAATTGAGTTTATTTGTGTGTGTTGAGTACCTGCTATTTACACATGAATTTATTTATATATATATATTGTATATGTAAATACACTACTTGATTACTAATACTCTTCTCCTCCAAGCTCATTGTCTAGTGAAAGAAACAGATTTGAAAGCAGATAACTATTGTTTAGTTGCTAAGTCATGTCCAACTCTTTTCGACCCCATGGTCTGTAGCCCACCAGGCTCCTCTGTCCATGGAATTTCTCAGGCAAGAATACTGGAATGGGTTGCCATTTCCTACTCCAGGGAATCTTCCTGGCCCAGGGATTAAACCCACCTCTCCTGCATTGGCAGGCGGATTCCTTACCACAGATAACTACAGTACAGTGCTGTAACCAGAGAACTGGTACCAAGAGCTTTAAGTTTTAGAGGAATTCATGACTAGCCTGCCTTAGGAGCAAGGGGACTGGAAGACTGGAGAAGCTTAGCTAGAAAGAGTAAGCCCTAAGTGAGCTCTGCAGGATGACTGTATCAGTTCCTGGGGGATAAGACAGGGAAGGTATGAGACTTCCCTGGTGGTCTGGTGGTTAAGAATCCACCTTCCAATGCAGGGGGACGCAGGCTCAAACCCTGGGCAGGCAGCTAAGATGCCACATGCTGCGGAAGAACAGAGCCCAGGCCTGGGTGACACAGCTAGAGAGCCCACATGCTGCAGCTGAGACCTGCAGCAGCTAAGTAAATAAACATGTTTTAAAAACCAGGGAAAGCCTCCCACAGAGGCACAGTGGTGTGAAAAGGACTGACTCATTTGACAAATAGAAGAGAGTTCGCAGTGGCTGTAGCAGAGGGAGGGTGAAGGGACATAGCAGGAGGGTGCTGAAGACGCTTTTCTAAAGCAGTAATCACTCAGTGGGCTAACCCCCTTCGTATCACTCCCATGGGTCTCTTTATGTGTGACTCTAGTTCCGTGTGTTCCAATGCTGCCCCTCATGCATGTGGTTAGTCGTTCAGTCGTGTCTGACTCTTTGCAACCCCATGGACTGTAGCCCGCCAGGCTCCTCTGTTCATGGGGATTCTCCAGGCAAGAATACTGGAGTGGGTTGCCATGCCTTCCTCCAGGGGATCTTCCCAACCTAGGAATCGAACCCAGGTCTCCCGCATTGCAGATGAATTCTTTACTGTCTGAGACAGACCGGCAAGTGATCTCTCATAATCTGTTAAGAGAAAATGTTGTAAATACATGGGCCCAAAGACAGCTGGGGGCTGGGTGTATGAATGAATGTCCTGACCTCTACAAATGCAACTGTTCCTTAAACTCAATGAAATCCCAACTCACCTGCCTGTGTCATCGGAATTGCCTATATCCAATTCTTCATGCCGTAAGTAATATCTGTGCTCTCTGTTGCATGGAAATTGTATTTTGGCGTGCTCTGTTTGTTTTCTTAAGACTTTGCAGGGTTCATCGAGGAGACAAATAAAGAGATAAAATAAAAGATGCAGGAAGGGCCAGCTAATAAAAGACTTGGACTTTATCCCAAAGGTATCAGTGAAGGTTCTTCAAGCAGAGGCGTGAGTGATTCTGGTCAGGCTTTGTTATTTGGATTATTGCTTCAGAAGCCATATTAAATGAGAGCTCAGAAAAGGAAGACCCTAGAAGGGGCTACTGAAGATAAAGTGGATTACTGCTGGATCTCTGGCAGTGCAAGGGGATTATTCAGACCAGGGGTCCCGAATCCCATGGACCACGAACTGACACAGGCCACACAGCAGGAGGTGAGCAGCAGGCAAGCAAGCAAAGCCTGATCTATATTTACAAGCACTCCCCATCACTCGCATCCTCCAAGTCCATGGAAAATTTTCTTCTACTAAAGCGGTCCCTGGTACCAAAAAGATTGGGGACCACTGATTTAGACTAAGGATGATTACTCTAACAAACCACCCCTTAGACATCAATGGCATAGCACAGGGACATTTATGCTCAGTCCAAGTAGCTGTTCCTGGCTGTCCATCAATCTCACGTGAGTGCAGGAACTCAGGCTCTTCCGAGATGCTGGTCTGCCACCTCCAGATCTGCTTTCCACGGTCATCAGGCTTATCTGCTTCAAGCTGGCTAAAGGGAAAAGAGACTGGAAAGGCAGGCAGGAGAGGGTGGGTTGGGCCCCGTCTGGATGTGGCTCCCATTACTCTTCTCACATTTGATTGGGCAGAATTCAGTCACATGGCCACAGGCAAGAAAAGCAGGGGAATGTATCTAGCTGTGTTCTGAAAAGGAGAGGAAATGAGTTTGGTCAACTTGTCCAATCTCTGCCCCAGGTACTCAGCAGAAAGGGCGAGATCGGAGGGTTGTTGTTAACCTACTGAGAGCAACCACAAGCACTTTGGATAGAGGCACCCGCCGGCAGCAGGGGCTCCCCAACAGATAATTTGGCCTTTTCAAGGAGGAAAATTCAGAGGCAGTAAATCAGAGATGCAGCCCCTTCTCCAGCAAAGCCTCACATGAGGAAGGGACTCAGAGATGTGGGGAGGGCAGACTGAGGTCCAGAGTGGGACACAGAGGCACAAACAGGGGCTGTGGCTCAGGGGAGAGGAGCAGAGGAGCAGTCTCACACGGCAGGTTCAAGAACGGCGAGGAATCAGGCAGGCTAATGGGCTTCCTTGGTGGCTCAGACAGTAAAGAATCTGCCTGCAATGCAGGGGACCTAGATTCAGCTCCTGGGTCAGGAAGATTCCCCTGGAGAAGGAAATGGCAACCCACTCCAGTAATCTTGGGGAAAATCCCATGGACAGAGGAGCCTGGGGGGCTACAGTCCATGGGGTTGCAAACAGTTGGACATGCCTGAGCACACACACACATGCACTTTTTCCAGAAATCCAAGCTGTGGTCCAGGAACAGATCTCCAAAGGAAACCATCTGTGTGAAGCTGAAGTAAGGAGTTCCTTCTGTGCTGCGCCAAAGCCTTTCTCGGGCTCTGGGAGAATACCTCTTTGATATGTTCATCAGTGTGTACCTTTTTTTTCATTCCTAGAAGTGCCTGCTTCCCCAGAGGCTCCCTCCATTCACAGAGCAGCCAGGGTGGCCCGCCTCCTGCCTCCAAGGAGGAATGTCCTAGCTCTGACAGCTCAGAGCACAGATACCTGAGAGTAGAAAGATCATAGATGAGCGTTTAGTAAGATTAGCATCTCAAAAGCATGAAATTCACACTCCTGGACCAGACAAACATTTACCAGGCTTAGGAAACAGAGGAGAATTAGAGGGTAAAAGAGTTTGACTTCAGTGAGTGAGTGAGAAGGGGCTATGTGCCCTTCCCTCAAAGTTAAGTTCAAAGTAACAATTGGGAAAATTACACAACCCCAAGATACCTGTGGGGACCCCAGAGGAGAGAGGAACTGCACTCTCCATCCCAGGAGCAAAGCCACAGAATGTGGTGAGAACAGATCTCAGAGTTCGCTGCACCAAGCTCAAGTGCGAGCAGCGGTCTCTGAAGGGGACCCCATGACCCTGCCCAGCCTGAGAGCCACAGAAAGTTCCCTCGTGCTCCATAGAGACAGGAGGTACAGACAGGTGTGTGCTCAGGCAGACCTGAAGTCAGGAGTGAAAAAAGTCCCAGCAGCCATGTGTAGAGACCGAAGACTCCAGCAGAGGGGACCACACACAGCCCAGGGGAGCCAACAGGCCGAGGCAGCGCCAGCCCCAAATGTTCCCCCTCCCCCGTCCCGCCGCCCCCACTGAGGTCTGACCCTGGGAGAAGAAAGACACCCGTCTGGCCAAGGTCCACTTCCTACCATCTGAGTCAAGCTGTGTCATATAATTGTTTAGATGCTATGCCACACATTCCTGAGATGAGAAGATGACATTTGTACCCACCAGGTAACCAGGACCTCCCTTTTATTGCTCCTCGAGCTCCCAGGACCCAGCTTCACCCACCCCTGGGTACCAACTGATGCTGGGCTGAGCCAGGATGAGATTTCTAGGGAAACTGACATTGAGCCCAGCTCTCACTGCGTCTGGCACTAAGGTTATTTGTCTCCTGGTGACAGAACAAAGGGCCCTGTTGGAGCAGCTGGTGAAGGAAAGGGGGACTGGAGGGTCCTGGCAGAGGGGCTGCTGCAGAAGAGGTGCCACCGGCCCCCTGCCATGACGGCGATGGAGGACAGAATGCCCGTCTTGAGATACCACTTCTGTCCATGGATGGGTCTCTGGGAACCCTTCTTCTCTTCCCTAGACCAGCTCTTACCTTCACCTGGAGGAAATTTGCTACACTTACAGGCCCTCTCCTAGCTCGACTTACAGTGGAGCTTATATGCTCCCTGCCCCAAACCCCCACCACTTCCAAAGACAAGCCCCCTGGCCCATTCCCTAATTTCAGGGCTCTTCCTGTGACCCCTGGGAACAGACAGGTTGGAAGCACTGCAGTCACAGAGGAGAAAAGTGAAACGGTATTAAAATGATGATTAATACACTTTGAGGCATGCCAGGCTGTGTGCTGAGGGCTTTACCCTCTCCTAGCTCGACTTACAGTGGAGCTTATATGCTCCCTGCCCCAAACCCCCACCACTTCCAAAGACAAGCCCCCTGGCCCATTCCCTAATTTCAGGGCTCTTCCTGTGACCCCTGGGAACAGACAGGTTGGAAGCACTGCAGTCACAGAGGAGAAAAGTGAAACGGTATTAAAATGATGATTAATACACTTTGAGGCATGCCAGGCTGTGTGCTGAGGGCTTTACCCATGTGATTTCCTTTACCCCACCCTGCAACTTCAGGAGGTAGACACTCTTATTGACCCCATTTCCTAGGTCAAAAGATCGAGGTTCTGAGAGGCAGGATCATAAGGTTCATAAGTGATGAAAACAATATTATTGGGCCCCAGATTTTTCTGACTTCAAAGTCCATACTTGAACCACTCTACCCCATAGAAAGGCTCCCCAGGTGGCTCAGATGGTAAAGAATCTGCTTGCAATGCAGGAGACGCAGCTTCAATCCCTGTTTCAGGAAGATCCCCTGGAGAAGGAAATGGCGACCCACTCCAATATTCTTGCTTGGGAAATCCCATGGACAGAGGAGCCTGGCAGGGTAGAGTCCATAGGGTTGCATAGAGTTGGACAACTGAGAGACTGAGAAAGCCTTCATTTGTGGATACCCAGGGCTCATCTCAGAAACAGTCACTTGGCTGTGACGGCAAAATGATTCTGTACTCTTATGGGTGGAAAAGTTGTCCCTTCCTTGAATGGGCCGGGTGATGGAGTGAAACAGAGCTGGCCCTGAAAACTGTAGGAATCTGCACTTATGGAGAAAAGGACCTGGGAACAGTACAGTCTGGCAAGTCATTCTTCTCTGCCTCCATGCTGCAGCTGCCAAGACATCCAACAGAACACCAGGAATCCTGCTGTCCATCAGGCTGTCTCATCTAAGCAGCTGGAAGACTCTGCAGACGCTTGCCTGCATTGGGGATTAATAAGGCGACATCACCACCTGGTCTTCACGTGCTTAAAGAATTATAGAACAGAAACTGTTCTATGTCTTCTATAGCTGGAGAGTTAGGCACTGACCCTCAGAGCAGATTATCCAGGAGGCATGGCTTGAAGACGTTATATTTCTTACTGTTCTGTAGGGAACAGCTGAACAGGTGGTGATGTGAATCTAGAAAATAGCAGAACCGTCAGTGTCTCCTCCATTTAAATGTCAATGACATGAGTGGTAAAGAATCCTGCCTGCCAGTGCAGGAGACGCAAGAGACACAGGTTCGATCCTTGGGTCAGGAAGATCTCCTACAGTAGGAAATGGCAACCCACTTCACTATTCTTGCTTGGAGAATTCCAGGGACAGAGGAGCCTGGCAGGCTATAATCCATGGGGTCACAAAGAATCAGACATGCCTGAGAATGCATGGGCACTCACAAGACATGACTAAAATCTTGGAGCCACCAAGGATTTTAACTCTTTCGATTACAAGTTGTAGAAACCCAATTTGAATAGGCAAAAGCCAAACAAAGGGGAAAGGAAGCAAAGGAGAGGATACGGTGGTGAAGGGGGAACTTACCAGCTTATGTGATGGAAAGGGCCAATCAGGTTTCAGATGCGGCTCCCACTAGGAGTTTCTAACAACGGCATCAGAGCTGTTTCTTGCACCTTTTTCTCTTGTGTTGTCTTCACTGCCTAGCAGATTTTACTCTCAGGATGCTGAGGTAGATTCAGATTCACATCCTACCAGCTCAGCAATCCTACTGGAGAGGGTGTTTTTCTCTCCCAATAGCTCCTGCAAAGTTCCAACAAAGTCTTGGGTCTGGATCTTAGCCAGACCAAGGTTTCCTGACTAAATGGCAGATAATTGGGATCCTCCTGGTAAAGAAAGAAGAGTAGACAATCCACTGGGTCATCCACTCCACCGAGGAAGGCAAAGTGGAAGACCAGAAGTGACAGGGTATCTCTCTAAGCCAGAAACTTGCAGTGTGCTAACCCACAGAGCTCCATAGCATCCCCTGAATGGGCTCTTATCTTCCTGATATTTTTGTTATTAAGAACACTGAGACTTTAAGAAGAATGAGTTGAGCCACGCAATGTGAACTCAGATTCAAACTCACATCGGGTGGATTCCAACAACAGCTCCATCTTACATGGTTTGTCCTGGCCAGAAAGACCATAGGGAAGGAAAAATAAAAGCAGTCCCAGCTCCAGAATTAAAAGACACATGCTCCTTGGAAGAAAAGCCATGAGAGCATATTAGAAAGCAGAGACATCACTTTGCTGACAAAAATCTGTCTACTCAAAGCTATGGCTTTTCCAGGTCATGAATGGATGTGAGAGTGGGACCCAAAGAAGGCTGAGCACTGAGAAACTGATGCTTTTGAAATGCAGGGCTGGAGAAGATTCTTGAGAGTCCCTTGGATAGCAAGGAGATCAAGCCAGTCAATCCTAAAGGAAGTCAACCCGGAATATTCATTGGAAGGACTGATGCTGAAGTTGAAATTCCAACACTTTGGCCACCTGATGCGAAGAGCTGACCCATTGGAAAAGACTCTGATGTTGGGAAGAACTGAGGGCAAGAGGAGAAGGGGGCCACAGGGGATGAGATGGTGGGATGGCATCATCGACTCAATGGACACGAGTTTGAGCAAACTCTGGGAGACAGTGAATGACAGAGAAGCCTGGTGTGCTGAAGCTCATGGGGTTGTAAAGAGTGGGACACAAATGACTGACTGAACAACGGCTCCAGAATAAAGACTCTTTGGTTGGGTCCCTGTGCACCAATTACTGTTCTCCTCTGAGCTTTAGTTTCCACTATAAAATGACATTTTAGCAATGACAATGTTGTCCTAAATTAGTGGCGTTAACTGGTAGCAGAGAGATCTAGAGGTAATAGCTTTCAGAGAGCCTATAGGATATCGTCTTTTTCGGCTGGCATGACCAGTCCCCAATGTGACATGCAGCTTCCTCTGGATCCAATAGCCATGACTGTCCATCAGTGACCTGGGGTACTCCATTCAATAATCATAATGAAAATAACCCCATGTGACCTCAGTCCTTTGGGTACATGATCTCATTTAATCTTTTCCTTTTTCTTGTTCTGTAACATTTCAAACATACAGAAAATAATGAGTCAGACACATATGTATCCTAAGATTAAACAGATGTTAATATTTCACCATATTGCTTTAAAACTCTTTTTAAAGAAACAGAATGTTACAGACTCTGGTAAGCTCCTCCTCATCAATACCCTTTATTCTGGTCTCTATTTCTGTCCTACCCCAGAAGTAACATTAATACTGGATTGCTGTCAATGAGCCATAGATATATAAATGTTCATTGAATGTGTGTATACATGCCTATACTAAATTATATATGCATATGTGTATATATGTGTAATATGCATATATGTGGTGTTGTTATGTGTATGTTTAGTCCCTGAGTCATATCTGACTTTTTTACGACCCCATGGACCATAGCCCACCAAGCTCCTCTGTCCATGGTGTTCTCCAGGCAAGAATACTGGAGTGGGTTGCCATTTCCTTCTCCAGGAGATATTACTGACCCAAAGATCAAACCCACATCTCCTGCATTTTTTGGCAGGAGGAACTTTTTTTTTTTTACCACTGAGCCCCCAGGGTAGCACACATATATGTGTATGTGTCAAATTTTTTGTGTGTTTTAAAATATTACATGTAGCATCCTTCTAAATCTGCTCTTCTTTTGAACATGTTTTCTTAATTTATCTATATTAATACATGAGTCTCATTCATTCATCCAAACTGTAATATGATATCTCGCAATAAGCAAACCGCAGTTTATTTCCCATCTCCCAACAGAGACTCAGTTGAAAGTCACGTGCTCTCCTCCTCTCAGCATCATGTGTGTGCTCACTTGTGTTGGACTCTTTGTGACCCCATAGACTGTAGCCCACAGGCTCCTCCATCCACTGAGTTCTCCAGGCAAGAATACTGGAGTGGGTTGCCATTTCCTACTCCAGGGGATCTTCCTGAACCAGGGATCGAACCCACATCTCTTTTTGTCTCCTACGTTGGCAGGCAGAATCTTTACCACTGCACCAGGTGGGAAGCCGCCCCTCTTAGCATTAACTTTCAATAATTCCGACTATTTTCCTTTGTCCTTTAGTCCCAGGGTTAGTAGGTAATTCCTGTAGTTGCTGCCCTTGTGATATTTTTGTGTCTTTTATTGCCTTTTATTTACCTAACCAACAATTTTAAGGACTACTGATAGTTTAGACAGTGAAGAATCTGCCTGCAATGCAGGGACCAGGGTTCAGTCCCTGGGTCTGGAAGATCCCCTGGAGAAAGGAATAGCAACCCACTCCATTATTCTTACCTGGAGAATTCCATGGACAGAGGAGCCTGGTGGGCTACAGTTCGTGGGGTCACAGAGTCGGACGTGACTGAGCAACGAACACTACTACTGCTACCCAACAATTTTGCATCCAGTTCACAGTTCTTTATTTTAAACTCTGTTAACACAACTGTGTGGTTTCTGTCACTTGACTGGACCGTTACTGATACAGCGAATTTACAATAAATCTTAATATCAACGAAGGAAAATCTTATCTCTATTTTTCTCCTTCAAAATCACCTTGATCTCCTTAGCCTTTACTTCCCACGTCAGTTTCACAGTCTTGCTTGTGAAGTGCCACTAAAATAATAAATATTAATCTTCAGCTTTTGGATATTTAAATAACAGTTGCATAAATTTATAGCTGAAGGGGTGACAAACTGACATCTGAACTGCGATTTTCTGATCCATGATCACAGGGTGATTTTCCCATTTCGTTACGGCTTCTCGTATGTTTTTCAGGAGGATATTCTCTTTTTTCTTCATAAATTTTACATTTGTCCTCTGCTAGATATACTCCTAATTAATTTATAGGTTTTGTTGCTATGGTACATTGAATCTTTTTAATTACTGTTTTTAATTGTTTCTGGCTGGTGTTTAAGAACAATTGATTTTTTCTGTATATTGATTTTTTCTGCATATTGAGCAACTCACTGAACTCTTATATTTGTTATTAATATGACTGTATATTCTGTAGAATTTTTCTATGTAATCACATTAACTGTGAATAATGACAACCTCCTTTCTTTCTTGACAACTGCTATGCCTTTTATTTCTTTCTGTGTATATGTGTAGGTATGTGTGTGTGTCTAACTATACTACCATTGTGCCTTTGTGTGTTAGTCACTCACTTGTGCCTGACTTTTTGGGACTCCATGGACTGTAGCCTGCCAGTCTCCTCTGTCCATGGAATTCTCCAGGCAAGAATACTGGAGTGGGTAGCTATGCCCTCCTCCAGGGGATCTTCCCAACCCAAGGATCCAACCCAGGTCTCCCACATTGCAGGCAGATTCTTTACCATCTGAGCCACCAGGGAAGCCCCTGTTGTGCTTTTAAATAAAAACACTTCCCTTTTCTAGCAAAAATGCAGCTACAGGAACTGAACCTACCTTCTCACCGGAAATATCTACAAAAATGTCATCTAAAATTTTATGAAACAATGATTCTAGAGATGTTGGAATTAGATGAGTGATCTCTAAGGACAGGAAACAAACCAGGTAAGCTCATGATTGCCCCAATTTATTGCCAGGAGAAAGTTTCCAGGCTGCAGCTTGAGGGGGATGACTCCAGGCAGAATGAGATCTACCTGAGATTAGAAGATGGAGCTGAGAGACCAGGAAGGCCAGCATGGCTAGAAGTCACAGGTCTATTCAGAGAGCTGCAGAAGATCCCTACTGAGTGTGCAGCTGAGTACTGATCAGCTCATGAATGTGACAAACCACCACCCCAACTCCAAGGTTAGGTAAGTGAAAATGAAAGTCACTCAGTCGTGACTCTTTGCAACCCAACTCTGTCACCCAACTCTTTGCGACCCCATGGACTATACAGTCCATGGACTATACAGTCCATGGAATTCTCCAGGTCAGAATACTGGAGTGGGTAGCCATTCCCTTCTCCAGGGGATCTTTCCAACCCAGGGACTGAACCCAGATCTCCTGTATTGCAGGTGGATTCTTTACCAGCTGAGCAACCAGGGAAGTCCAAGAATCTTGCCATGGGTAGCCTATCCCTTCTCCAGGGGATCTTCCCAACCCGGGAATCAAGCTGGGGTCTCCTGCATTGCAGGCAGATTCTTTACCAACTGAGCTCTCAGGAAAGCCCATAAAGGATTAAGGCATATATTAATAATACTCAGAAACTATACAAGACCAGGAAATAATGCCTGTCCTCAGCAACCACTGTAGAATACCTAGTAACTCACAGAGGGTTGAGTAGAGTACTAGAGGGATTTTGCTATCGTGGTGGGCAAAGTTAGCCTTAAATGCTGTCTGGCTCTACCTAGCAGTTTAAATGCAAGATACAACAGGATCAAATAGGTTTCAAGTAATGTAATTACATATAAGAACAAAGTAGTCACAGGAATTAAAAGTATCTAGCACACAGCAAAGTGAAATTCAAAATCAAAAGTGGCACACAGTCAAAAATTATTGAGCCTGGAAATTTGCAAGAAAATACAACCCGTAATAAGGAAAATAATCAATTAATCAAAAGTGATGCAGAAGAGATAACGGTTGAAGGAATTAGTAAATAGAAGCTAGAGAAAGCATAAAAGCTATTAAACACACGTGGAACAAGCAGAAAGCACCAAGTCAACGTCTACAGATGAAAATTAAAATGTCTGAAATGAAAAATTACTTTACAACAGATGCATTAACAATAGATAAGACATGGCAAAAGAAAAGATTAGTGAAATTGAAGACATGGTAAAAGAAACTACCGGCAATAAGATTCAGAGCTTCAGTGAGCTGTAAGACAAAGTTAATTTCCTTACATATGAAACTGGAGTACCTGAAAGGGAAGAATGGAGAATCAAAAATGTCTGAACAAAGAGCAGCTGAGATTTAAACATGCACAAAATATGTGAACATTTTGCCACAGAAGATATACAAATGACCAACAAACACATGAAAAGATGCGAATATAATTGGCAGTTAAGGAAATCAGATTCAAAGCACCATAATATATGATTTGACATTCACCATAATGGAAATTAACGAAAACACAGATAATGACAAGTATTTAGAAGGATATGAAAAAACTGGAACCCTCAATTATTGCATGTAAAATGAAGCAGTCATTTTAGGAAAAAAAAAACTTTTGGCAGATCCTCAAAAATTTAAACATAAATTTAACATAACATGCCACAATTCCACTCCTAGGTATCTACCTGAGAGAAATAGCAGGCTAGTACCCAAATACTCACAGAAGCATATGCATACTAGCCCAACTTGAAACAGCCCAAACATTCATCACCTCATGGATACCATTCAGAAACTTAAAAAAAAAAAAATGAGCTGTTGATACATGCAACAATGTAGATGAACCTCAAAAACATTATGCACAGTGAAGGAATCTAGACCCAAACACCACACACTATATGACTCCAATTATATAAAATGTCCAGAAAAGGCAAATCCAGTAGGTCAGAAAGTAAATTAATGGTTGAGAACAGGGAATGGCTACAAATAGGCAAGAGGGATTTTCATCAGTGATGAAATATTCTAAAATTGAATTGTGATGATTATCATATGATTCTGTAAGTGTACTGAAAATAATTCAATTCTGTACTCAGAATAGGTGGATTTTGAAATATTTAAAGTATACCTCAACAGAACTGTATAAAATGACTATTAAAAGGGTAAAAGACAAGATACACAAATTCTTGCAAATCACAAATACTTGCAAATCACATACTTGATACTTTAAGACTTGCATCCAGAACATATAATAAGAAAACAAAAACAAAGAAGTACTGGATGAAAAATTTGGGCAGATACTTTATCCAAGAAGATAGAGGTGGCAAATAAGCTTGGAAAGATGCTCAACATTAGTCATTGTTGCTGTTTAGTTGCTAAGCCAAGTCAGACCTTTTTGAATCCCCATGGACTATAGCCCACCAGTCTCCTCTGTCCATGGGATTTCCCAGGCAAGAATACTGGAGGGGGTTGCCACTTCCTTCTCCAGGGGATCCTCCTGACCCAGGGACTGGATCCTCCCAACCCAGGGACTGAAGTATTAGAATGTCTAAAATTTTAAAAACGACCACACCAAATTTTGACAAGGATGTAGTACAACTGGAATTTTCATACACTAATGGGAACATGGTAAAGAAACCATCTCCAATGCAGGAGATGTGAGAGACGCGGTTTTGAATGCTGGGTTAGGAAGATCCTTTCGAGGAGGAAATGGCAATCCACTCCAGTATTCTTGTCTGGAAAATTCCAAGGACAGAGGAGCCTGGGGGACTTTGATCCATGGGCTCACAAAGACTTGGACAAGACTGAGCAACTGAGCACAGCTCAGTGGGAACCCAGAAATGTGAGGTGGCCACAGGCGCTTTGGAAAGCAGTCGGCAGTTCCCTAAGAGTGAAACCCACCATATTTACAATCCTGCCATTCCACTCCACGGTATTTATGCAAGAAAAATGAAAGCGCATGTGTATAGAGTACTTGTACCTGAATGTGCACAGTGCCTTTATTTGAAATAGTCAAAAGCTAAGAATAGTCCAGGTGTTCAAGATGAATGGATAAGCAGACTGTGGTGTACCCAGGATGGAATACTTCCTAGCAATAAAAAGGACTGAACTACTTATACAAGACACAACGTGGACAAAGAAGGCAGAGGCAAAAGACACGTAATTGTATTATTTCATCAGTCTGAAGTCTTTTAAAATGAGCTAGTAATCTACAGCAACAGAAAGCAGACCAGCAGTTGCCTGGGATGTATGGCAGGCAAGAGGGGGCAGAAGGGAGAGTTCCAAAGAGCACAAGGAAATGTTTAAGGGGTCATGAACATGTTCATCGTCTTGATTATGATGGTGGTTTCATGGGTGTATACATATGTCAAATCTTAACTGCAATCTACTAAATATCAACTATGTTTCAGCAAAGCTGTTTTTCAAAGTAGCAAAAATAACGGAATGGAAGCAAAAATGCAGGTACACCTGTTCTGTTGCCAATGCTGTATATTTAAGATAACGCTGCTTACATTTCACCATTATATATGTTTGCTCTTAGATTTTGGTATTTGAGGCTTTTGGATGAAACATATTGTTGATACATTTCATGCTTTTCTTTTTTAAGAAAAACCACTTCACTGAGGTGTGGTTGACAGGTGAAAAACTGTGCATATCTGCAACTCAGTAATTTTGAGAATCAGTATACACCTGCGAAATCATCAGCACCTAACAGTACCATATTGCAGACTTCAACCTTGCTAAAGTGAAGTCGCTCAGTCGTGTCTGACTGTCTGCGACCCATGGACTGTAGCCCACCAAGCTCCTCCGTCCATAGGATTCTCCAGGCAAGAATACTGGAGTGGGTTGCCATTTCTAAGAGAGTAGATTTTATGTTAGGTGTTCTTGCTGCTGCTGCTGCTAAGTCATTTCAGTCGTGTCCAATTCTGTGCGATCCCAGAGACAGCAACTCACCAGGCTCCCTAGTCCCTGGGATTCTCCAGGCAAAAACACGAGTGGGTTGCCATTTCCTTCTCCAATGCATTAAAGTGAAAAGTGAAAGTGAAGTCGCTCAGTCATGTCCGACTCTTCGAGACCCCATGAACTGCAGCCTATCAGGCTCCTCTGTTCATGGGATTTTCCAGGCAAGAGTACTGGAGTGGGGTGCCAATGCCTTCTCCGTTAGGTGTTCTTACCATGAAATAATAATGATAATAATAAAGATGATGGGAGGAAATTTGGGGAGGCGACGGAAGTGTCCTGCTCTACTTGTTACAATTCTTTCTGCTACCCGTTTTTTCCAAACTTCTGGTCAGTTCCTTTCTCTCAGTGTAAACTAAGGGATTTCCCATGCTTGAAACCCCTTTAACCATTATTGAAAGAAATTTCAGGAAGAAGAAGGAAATGTTTCTTCAGTTCCCCCAAAGAGCTGCTGAATAAAACAGACAGTGTTCTTGCATCATCATAAACTACTTCAAAAGTGAGATGGTGAGAATATTAACAAATTCATCAGTCTTATTCTCCTGTTGAGTGTGGAGAATAGCGTGTAAATAAATAATCTTGTTCTGTTTCCTGTGACTATAAAGCTGTACCTGAGAATAGTCACACAAAGGAGTCTATTAAGTCACCTAGTCATCAGATAGTGCTGCCATGCCTGTGAAATATAACCTATAACCCTCAAATGTCTCCAGCTCTAAGCAAATGTTCCTGCTTAATAATTTGTTGCCCTCGTAGTAAAATTTAAATTGACACCTTTGTTTACTGAAAGGTACAAATCTTGGGAAGTTTCCATGTGATGCTACAGAAGGCTTCTGAATTTTCTTCTTCAAGCAGAGAAGCAAAGAATAATAATAAATAGTGAATACTGTTGATTTCCTAATTCACCCTGAGGATTTAAGACTCTTTTTCTCATTAAAGTAACAGTACTTATTTATCAAGTTAAGGATGTTTCTTCTCTTCTCGCTTTCCAGGCTTTTTTTTTTTTTAAATCATGAATATTTCTTAAATTTGATTCAATACATTTGCCAAATTTATTGAGAGGATCATATGATTTTCAGTCTCTAATCTCTTACTGTAGTGAACCATCTTAATTAGATTTGTGATCGGTAAGCTATTCTTACATTGCTAGGAAAACCCTACTTGGTCATGATGTATTTTTAATACAAGTTGCAATTTCTTAAATTTGATTCAATACATTTGCCAAATTTATTGAGAGGATCATATGATTTTCAGTCTCTAATCTCTTACTGTAGTGAACCATCTTAATTAGATTTGTGATCGGTAAGCTATTCTTACATTGCTAGGAAAATCCCTACTTGGTCATGATGTATTTTTAATACAAGTTGCTGGGTTTTATTTCCTGATATTTCATTTAAGATTTTCCTTCCTAAGTATAGTTTGAATATTATTTTTTTTTACTATACTATCCTTGTGTGATACTAGTTTCAACATTCTACTCAGACTCTAAAAGGGATTGGATTTTTTTTTTTTTTTTTTTTTGCATTCAGTAAAAATGGTCCATTCCTCAAATATCTGGTAAAACGTGCTTAGGTCTGGAGCTCTTCTTTTCTAAGAGATGAATTTAAGATACAACGGTACTTCTCCTTAACTGTGCTTCCTAAGTTTTAATAGGAAAGATGTTAGTTGTCATTCAGCTATTCATAGTTTCCATTGTGATTTTTTTTCTTTGATGCATGAAATATCTACACATATTTTGTTAAATTATAAAAATACAAATTTCTCTTGATTTTTAACTTTATAATAATGTTGTTGAAGGATGCAGTGTGTATATATTTACTCTGTGGCTGGACCATAATTGTTATAAACATTCCATGAGTTTTTGGAAAAGAATTTTTTATCTAAAGATCACCTGCAAAATCTTACACATGTCAACTAGCTTAAAACTTGCTAGCTTTGTTATTTAAATTTTTCATTGCTTTATACTGTTTAGTCATTTCAGCTATCAGTTAGAGAGGTGTGTCAAACGCTCCCATTCTGATTGTGGATTTGCATACTTACCCTTGTAATTTTGTCACTACCTACTTTACATGTTTTGAATCTAACTAATCTGTGAGTCCAGAAGGTTATATCTTCCTGATGAATCAGTATTATCACTCTGTATCAGCACTTCTCATCATTAATAATAAATGTCTCTCTAAAATATCTGTTTTGTTAGAGATACACATGATTTCCTTTGTTTAGTGTTTTTTTTTTTTAATTAATGTTCCAATATAGGGTTCAGGAAACTACTACAGCCTAAGGGTCAAATCTTGCCACCACTTGCTTTCTTAAATAAAGTTTTATTGGAACACAGACAGACCTGTCCATTTACACACTGTCTATTGCTGCCTTCAGGTCACAGTAGCAGAACTGAGTCGTTGCAATAAAGCCTTTATTTTTGGCAAAGCCCTAAGGTATTCACGGAATAAGACAAGAGCTGAGGCTCTTTACGGAATAAGTTTCTTGACCACTGTGATACAATATGGAATAGGTCCAAATGAACATTTATACCACATGGGCAAAGCCATGGACTCCTGTGTACCCAAAACCCAGTTTAAGAAATAGAAAATCACTAGAATCTTTGACGCTATCCTTCCATCCCTTCTTGATCTTAGCCAGGCTCCTCTCTCTCCGATTTAGCCCACTCTTGTTTACCATTTGTGCTTATCACACCACTGGTTTTCTTTATACTTCTCCTATGTTTGCGTCCATAAACAATACATTGTTTAAATTTTCATGGGTTTTGGTAAATCAATAATAGAACCATAGTGTATTATTCATTGACGATTTGCTTTTCTCACTCAATTTGTTATGTTTTTGAGATTCATCCTTGCTGTTACACATGGCTGAAGTTCCTTTTCACTGCTGTTTAGAATCCTATTATAGGTGCCAAAGTTTACTTTTCCATTCCAACACTGATAAGCATTTCCAGTCCTTCTGCTGTTATTAAAAAGGGCTGTTATATACATTCATGTATGTATCTCAGGCTGCCCATGGGCAAGTATTTCTCCAGGATCAAGGAATTACCTGGCCATAGGTATGATTACCTTCACCTTGATCAGGGAGAGCCAAATTGTTTTCCACAGTGGTTATAAATTTATAAGTTTATCCTCCCACTAGAAATGTATAAGATTTGTCATCATGGCCTTGTCAACAATTGATAATTGTCCTTTTTTCCCCCCTTTTTGGCCAGTTAGGCAGTATGATACAAAATCTTGTAGTTAGTTGTTACTTCTCAGAACATTATAGAAACTGACCCTCTTCTCCAGTGTTTAACAACATTTATAGTTTCACTTCTGTGGTAGCCTTTATAAGTTGTTTATCCATTTTTCAATTTGATTGCTTGTCTTATTCATGGTGACTTGTAGTTATTTTGCCTGACACTACTCTTCTACCAATCTCATTGGTGCAAATATCTTTTCCCAGATTTCGGGTTTTAACTCTCATCTTTGTGGGTTTTTTTGTTTTTTAATAGGAATTTATGTAGTTAAGTTTATTCATTTTTCCCTTTATTATTATTTGTTTGTTTAATTTATTTTGTTTAATTTATTGCATTGTCTTTACCTATTATTGCTTATTATTTATTTAATTTGTAAATTAATTTATTACTTATTTGGCTGTGCCAGTCTCAGTTGCAGCACACAGGATCTTTGATCTTGATTGTGGCATGTCAGATCTTCTAGTTAGAACATGCAAGACCTAGTTTCCAAGCCAGGGATCAAAGCCAGGCCCCCTGCTTTGGGAGCACAGAGTCTTAGCCCCTAAACCACCAGGGAAGTTTCGCATACTGCTTTTAAAATATTGTTCTCTGATGCATAATCACAAATACATGCTCCAGTATTGTCTTCTAAAAGATGTTATGTTTGCCTTGCACATTTAAATATTTAATCCAGCTGCAATTTACTTTTGTGTATGGTGTGAGGGAGGGATACACTGACTGGTCCTTCTCCATGTTACACTCTTAGCAAAGCTTTATTATGATTTTACCCAATATAATTTTATATTGTTAATAATTCTCATTATGAGGTAAACCAGCTTTCCTTTCATTTTTACTCCTTAGAGGTTTCTTTTCAGCCCTTTACTCTTCCATAAAATTTAGTATTAGCATCAAATACTACAAAGGAAGAAAAAAATCCTGTTGGAATCTTAATGAGAATAGCATTGACTCCTCAGATCAACTTGGGGAAAAAAATGACACCTTTGTAAAACAGAGTCTTCCATGAGCATAAAATATCCCTTTATGTTTCCTTTAACTTCTTCCAATAATATTTTATAATTTCCTCTTTAAAGATTTCCTACAAATCTCTAAATTCACATTTCTTTATAGATACTATTTAAATGGTACACACTTTGTTATACTTTCTACCTACTGATGGCT
>SJYC01134410.1:0-18179 GCA_006408675.1 Madoqua kirkii
CGTGCTGCGATTCATGGGGTCGCAAAGAGTCAGACACAATTGAGCAACTGAACTGAACTGAATGAATGGGTGTATCATGTGCGGTACATCCATTCAACAGAATACTATTCATCCATAATATAAATAGATTACTGATACATGCTACAATGTAGATGAACCCAAGCCCCTGAAAACATTATGCTAAGTGAAAAAAAGACAGCCCAGTCACAAAAGACTGTATGTTGGGTCATTCTAGAATATATGTGAAACTGAATTTATATGAAATGTTTAGAATGGGAAAATATAATTACTAAAAATGGATTAGTGCTTATCTTGGGACAGGAAGAGAAGATGAGGAATGACTCTAATGCATATAGGGTTTCCTTTCGAGGGGAAAAAAATGTTCTAAAAGTAGATTATAGTGATGGCTATACAACTGGCAAATATACTAAAAACAGTGAACTGTTTTGTTAAATGAGTATGTGACTTATACCTCAATAAGTCCCTTTATAAAAAGAAGCAATGAAAAACTGAGACACATCTTGGACTATCAAATTGGCAACTTTTTTTCTTTAAACAAACAATGTTAATATCACGCCTTAGCAAGAGGGAAAGAAAATCAGTACTAGTGGTGGGACTTCCCTGGTGGCCCAGTGTCTAAGACTGAACTCCCAACGCAGGAAGCCTGAGTTAGATCCCTGGTCAGGGAGCTAGATCCCACGTGCTGCAACTAAAAATTCTGCAAGCGTCAACTAAGAGTTCACCTGCCGCCACTAAAGATCCCACGTGCTGAACTAAGACCAGGTGCAGCCAAACAAAAAGTAAGTATTTTTTAAAAGAAAATAAGTACTAATGAAAGTATAAATTGAGGCATATTTTCTGGAAGACAGTTCTAAACACATATCAAGAACCTGAAAATATGTACAGGCTTTGTCCCAGCAATTCTCTCTCAAGGAAACACAGCCTAAGGAACTATCTAGAGACCGATGCAAACTTTATATATCACAATGCTAATTACGTTAGCTGTTTTTAATAGCAAAACAGAAAATTAGAGGCATCTTAAATATCCAACAGTGGAAATAAAGACATTATTATACAAATACATGACAAAAATATTATCCATCCATTAAGAATCATGTTGCAAAAGGGGGATAGCTAAAAGAAATCACCACACTGTTTCATAATAAATGAAAGATGAGGCTACAAAGTAATATGTAGAGAATCATTCTAATATTGTAAAAAAAATAAGTATTACTGAAAATACATACTTTAAAATATTAACAGTGATTTTCTTAATGTGACAGGATAATAGAAGAGTATTTTTATTTTCTTCTTTGTTCTATGGTGTTGTAATTTTCCATAGAGAACATGCACATGGCTTTTAATGACAGGGAAAGTAGAGTTATAATGTGTTTTGGATTTTTCATTTTCCTGGCCCATCCTCCCTTAAAATGCAATGATTGATGGGTTGTAAGATTTGAAAGTCAAGGATCCCTGAGATAGATAATTTCTAAGATGCTTTCTATTCTTAAGGCTTTGACTCTGATATTCTATGCTTAGACTATTTCTCTTCCACAACCTGCCTAAGAAATTCTCTGAGACACATTCTTCCCATTTTCTTGTAGACTCTGTGGGTCCCCATTTCCAGGCTGGGAGAGACTGCAGTCTTGAAAAATAAGGCTATTCAGCAGTCCAGGGACCAGGACACTGCAAGCTGAGACAAGGCAACCCCTGCAGAGACCGGGAAACGATTTTTCTCTCCCAAAATATAATTAATCAATTTTGTGCAAAGAAGTGGAATCAATATTTTTATAAATGAGTTGTTCATACACCAAGAAGGAATTGTTGCAATGGGCACATCATCTTTCACCTGCTAATCCAACGTAAATTATGAGCTTTTTAGCCGATGTCTTAGGCATTTGCCAACTGAACTTTTTTCCACTTTGACATTCTCATCACGACTTTCCAATTCTCTTGTCCAAAGCGCGCCCCCCGCCCCCGCGGCAGATGTACAAGGCAACCCCTGCAGAGACCGGGAAACGATTTTTCTCTCCCAAAATATAATTAATCAATTTTGTGCAAAGAAGTGGAATCAATATTTTTATAAATGAGTTGTTCATACACCAAGAAGGAATTGTTGCAATGGGCACATCATCTTTCACCTGCTAATCCAACGTAAATTATGAGCTTTTTAGCCGATGTCTTAGGCATTTGCCAACTGAACTTTTTTCCACTTTGACATTCTCATCACGACTTTCCAATTCTCTTGTCCAAAGCGCGCCCCCCGCGCAGATGCCATATGCCAAGGTCTCTTCATAAGCAATATGCCACTAATGACAAAACCTCGTATTCACTGGCTGCCCTGGGCCCCTAGTCCTTTATAATATTACCACATTGATCTTCCCAGCATCCTCTGGGACACAGGGAAGTGATGTGTGACCGGGAACACTGGCAAGGCTTAGATAAATTGCAGCTTCATTGAAGCCCTTTAATGCAAGAAACATTTATTAAGTGCCTACTATGCACCACAACGACTCCAGGCACTAGAGCTACAAAGATAAATCTCACAGACACTGCCCTCTGGGGCTCACAGTCTAGTGGAGGAGACAGGCACAGAAATAAGGAGTCGCATTACATAGAGGCTCCGCGCAGTAGATCAAAGAGCAGCATTATGGGAGCACAAAGAACAGCAAACTCTCCCTATAAAATCAGTTGCCCAGAATTCTTAGGGGTGAAAAATTGCTCAGCAAGCAGATAAGGGTGAGGGATGTTTTGGCAGAGGAAGGGGAACTGAGAAAAAGAAAATCATATTCACGGACTTCCCTGGTGGTCCAGTGGCTAAGACTCCTGGCTCCTAATGCAGGGGGCCCAGGTTTGATCTCTGGTCTGGAACTAAATCTTACATGCTGCACCTAAAGACTCTGTATGCTGCAACTAAGACCCGGTGCAGCCAAATAAGTATTTTTAAAAAAAAATCATATTCAAGGAATGGGATGAGAGAAGGCTCCAGAGAGGTGGACCAGGGCTAGGGCAGAGCAGGCTTCATTCACATGCCCTTCTTATAGACATCTGTTTTTTTTCCCTACCCTACAACCACATCACCTTTCCCCCTACATTACTCCAGTTTGCCTATGGAGCTCCGTCCCTTCCATCTCCCAATCAGCTGAGGCTAATGGCACCCACTCGCCACATCAGCTTCAAGGATTGGCATGTGACATGCACCACCAGCATCTTGATCATAGTGACAGCTCCAGGGGCAGGCACATGACCCAGGGGAGTCTTGGAAAAGCAAATTCTGGGATTATTAATAATGACTGGGGCGACAAAGGCACTAGCTGTATATCTCTTATGTGTCACTAACACCGGACAATTTTTTCCAAAAAAATTTAAAAAGAAAAACACTGTCTTCCAACTGTGGTTACTAGGCTGATAGATTGAAAACCCAAAGCTTGCCAGCACCTGGAAAGAGTCTGCCTGAGAAAGAAGCCAATACAGAGAAAAGGAAAATTGAGTAGAGGACCAAGAGGTAACCCTGAAAGTGAAAGTTGCTCAGTTGTGTCTGACTCCTTGCCACCCCATGGACTACAGAATCCATGGAACGCTCCAGGCCAGAATACTGGAATGGGTAACCTTTCTCTTCTCCAGGGCATCTTCCCAACCCAGGGATTGAAACAAGATCTCCCACTTTGCAGGCAGATTCTTTACCAGCTGAGCCACAAGGTAACCCTGATGGGTCATTTTGTGAACCCCTCAAATCCCCTTTTGCTTCAGCTGATTTGATTGTTGTTTTTTAATTACTTTGGCTCCCCTGGTGGCTCAGAGGGTAAAGCGTCTGCCTGTCATGCGGGAAACCCAAGTTCAATCCCTGGATCAGGAAGATCCCCTGGAGCAGAAAATGGCAACCCACTCCAGTACTCTTGCCTGGAAAATTCCATGGACGGAGGAGCCTGGAAAGCAACAGTCCAGGGGGTCGCAAAGAGTCAGACATGACTGATCAACTTCACTTTCACTTTCTTAAGAGTATTAGTGAACTGATACACCACCATGCCAGTATTTTGGGAATTAAGCTGGTAGAAAATAAGGGAAATTACAGTAAAAGAGAGACTTTGGGATGACTTTAGATGGGGAAACTGAGATCCAGAGGTGTAAAGGACTTACATCAAATCACAGGTAAGTTAGTTGCGGTTCCTGGGAAGAATTAGATCTTGTGATTCTGGGGTAGGTTCTCTTTGCTTTGGGCTTCCCTGATGGCTCAGCAGTAAAGAATCCGCTTGCAATGCAGGAGTTGCAGGACACACAGGTTTGACCCCTGGGTCGGGAAGATCCCCTGGAGCAGGGCATGGCAACCCACTCCAGTATTCTTCCTTGGAGAATCTCATGGACAGAGGTGCCTGTTGGTCTATAGTCCATAGGTTGCAAATTGTCAGACGCAACTGAAGTGACTTAGCACGCATGCATGCACTCTTTGCTCTACAGCACTGCATCCTGGAAGACTAATAATAACAATAATAGCAAGAGTAATATCATTAGGTATGACATGCCAGGCACTCTTATAAGTCTGTAACATGTGTGAATTCATGGAATCCTTTGAATTACTCCACAAGGTAGGAATTACATATGAGAAGTAAGGAAGTTTGGGAACCAACCTTTTGAAATGGTTGAGCCATCTTTAAGTTTCCCATCTGAAAGACCAAGTTGAGATAATGTCTGGAGGTGAATTCACATTCCATCCAGGAGCTTCTGGGATCATTGAGGGAGACTTCAAGGTGATGCTGAAGCTCAGGAGATCAGAGCCTCATGATTCTATTAGAGACTTGAATTCACTTTGAGGGATCAGGATCCCCCAGAAGGAGTTTAGGAATATAGGAAAGAGTCTGGGGCTCTAGCCAAAATGAATTGGGCTTAAGTCCAAGTTGGGGCTTCCCTGGTGACTAAGATGGTAGAGCATCTTCCTGCAATACTGGAGACCTGGATTTGATCTCTAGGTCAGGAAAATCCCCTGGAGAAGAAAATGGCTACACACTTCAGTAGTCTTGCCTAGAGAATTCCACTGACAGAGGGGCCTGGTGGGCTACAGTCCATGAGTTCACAAAAAGTTGGACACAACTGAGCAACTAAGTCCAAAGAAACAAAGGCATAAATGTGGTCAAAGAGCTGGAACTAACGTGACTTTACCTGCTGCCATTGCATGGCCACAAGTAAGGTTAAATGCTGCTGACCTGGGCCAGCTGCAGAGGTGAATGAACTTGGTTACCCACTGCAGGGAGCCCAGCACACCCAGCTCTATTGCTGATCAGGTTGCCTCCCCTTTGCCAGCAACTTCTTCTCCGAGATTAAACCTTCACAGGTTTATCCTATCAACCCATTTAGCTGTGTGTCCCACCCTGCCCCCTACCTCTTGACTGAAAACATATTTTAAACTCTTATTTTGACACTTCAATATTCTCCTTCAGATAGGGCTTAGATATTGGCCCACTTGTCCTGTGATGGCAAATAAGTGCGTCTCCTATAAATTCTGAAAGAGTGGCAGAATCAATGAATGTGTAAATGAACCTCCATGGGGCTTACCAAGGGCCTGATACATAGTAAATCTTTAGAGTGTTTGTCATCTTAAATGACTGCTAGATAGTGTGGGTGGATGGATGGGTGGAAGGATGGATGGATGGAAAGATGGATGGATGGATAAGTAGTTGGTTGGAAAGATGGATGGGTATCTATGGATAGATGAAAGACAACAATTTTGGGCTATTTTTTTTTCTCTTTAAGATCTCTAGCATAGTGTACTTTTTTTTTTTTTCCAAGAAATACAGTGTTTATCCTATGGAGTTTATAAACCACTGAGAGAGACACTAGGTAAATACTTCACCCAATAAGTAATTAATTCCAACTGGGTATGTGCTAACGAAACTCCAAAGTGCTAAGGGGGGACATATACCACAGCTGGGAAATCAGGTAAGACCTCTCCAAGGCTATGTCATTGCTGCTGCTGCTGCTGCTAAGTCGCTTCCGTCATGTCCAGCTCTGTGCGATCCCATAGACAGCAGCCCACCAGGCACCCCCATCCCTGGGATTCTCCAGGCAAGAACACTGGAGTGGCACTAAGCCAAGATAAAATACAACTAGGAGCTAGGAAAAAGGGATCAGGCTAGGGGAACAGAGGATGCCAGGTGGGAGCTCTAGGCAAGAATAGTTCAGGCTGAAGAAATGCCAAGTGCCCAGGTCTAGAGGCATGAAGGGACATGGCTCAACAGATTAAATGAAAGAACAGCACAGTCAGAGCAGAGTGAATAAGACTTAAATGTCAAGAGAAGACACTGGAAAGATAAGGAGAATAATACTAGGTAATGGGGAAATTATAATGTCAGATTAAGGATTTTGCTCCTGCCTTTGACAGCAAGCCAGTGAGGGGTCTGGCATGATCAAACCATGAGCATTCCATCTGAAATAATAATCAAGTTGAAAGAACTGGGGAGACCAAGCAGTCATTCGTTGCCTCTGACAAGGTGAGCAAAGAAGGCAGGGCCCCTTGACCATTTTTCTGCCTTATTTTCATCAGCCTTCCAGTGTGAAGGTTTGGCCGAGGTGTGGCCATTGATGTAATCTCAGTCCTTGTGTTGGGAAGAGCCTAGTTTCTATTCTCCTCAACATCCACCGAGGCACAGGAATCTGTCAGAATTGTCAGCAACGTCACAAAGCAGTCACCCTGCTTGTTCCATCCAACAAGCTTCGTGTCCCACCCTGCCCGTTCTGTCTTGACTGAAAACATATTCTAAACTCACATTTTGACACTTGAATATTCTTCATTATATATGCTCACATATTCGGTGATGGCAAATAAGTGTATCTCTTATGACGTTCTTATGCCTAGGGCTGTTGACTAGGTTGGTGAGTGCTCTTAAAGCTTTAAGAACTCAGCTGTCCTTGCCATAATAGCAGCTAGTTTACTGAGTGCTTGCTCTGTGCTTGAAACTTGCTGCAGGTTTCATATGCATTATCTCATTTAATCCTCCCAACATCCCTATGATGACATTTGACATGATGTCCACTTTATTGAGGGATCCCTAATAGCTCAGTTGGTAGAGAATCCGCCTGCAATGCAGGAGACCCCAGTTCTATTCCTGGGTCAGGAAGATCCACTGGGGAAGGGATAGGCCACTCACTCTAGTATTCTTGGGCCTCCCTTGTGGCTCAGCTGGTAAAGAATCCGTCTGCAATGCAGGAGACCTGGGTTCGATCTCTGGTTTGGGAAAATCCCCTGGAGAAGGGAAAGGCTACCAACTCCAGTATTCTGGCCTGGAGAATTCCATGGACTTTAGTCCATGGGGTCGCAAAGAGTTGGACTCCACTGAGTGACTTGCACTTTCACACTTTCACTTTCACTTTCCACTTTATTGTTGAGGTAAAAGTCACTGAGAACAGCCAGGTCACTTACGCATAGCCATAGCTAGTAAGTGGTGGACAAAGGAGCCAACCCAGATCTATTTTTAAAACTCAAGTTTTTTCTACTGAACTACAGTGGGTATGAGTGGTCTTCTTTTGATCCTTTAAATGCTAGCCAAGAGCAATTCTACTACCCATTGTTTTTGCCAGACATTAGGTTCAGTGAACCGTTGATTAAGGCCAAAAGACACATATCCATGGGGATGGTCTCTAGGTTTCTACAGGCCTAGCTTGAACTTTATGGACTAATGACATACTAAGGTCCGTCTAGTCAAGGCTATGGTTTTTCCTGTGGTCATGTATGGATGTGAGAGTTGGACTGTGAAGAAGGCTGAGCACTGAAGAATTGATGCTTTTGAACTGTGGTGTTGGAGAAGACTCTTGAGAGTCCCTTGGACTGCAAGGAGATCCAACCAGTCCATTCTGAAGATCAGTCCTGGGGCTTCTTTGGAAGGAATGATGCTATGGCTGAAACTTCAGTACTTTGGCCACCTCATGCAAAGAGTTGACTCATTGGAAAAGACTCTGATGCTGGGAGGGATTGGAGGCAGGAGGAGAAGGGGACGACCGAGGATGAGAGGGCTGGATGGCATCACTGACTCGATGGACATGAGTCTGAGTGAACTCTGGGAGTTGGTGATGGGCAGAGAGGCCTGGCGTGCTGCGATTCATGGGGTCGCAGAGTCAGACACGACTGAGCGACTGAACTGAACTGAACTGAATGACATACTAAGCCTGGGCCCTACTCCTTGCCTTGTTGGGTCCCCATATTTATGTGGCTGTGGTTTTTAATCACATAGCAATCTTGCCTTGTGTGGACACAGAGCCTTCTGCTGCAGTGAGGATCCAATACCATACGCGAGTCCTAATCCACAATAATTCTCACTCAGAGACACGGACTGAGGCCTCCCTTGCATCCACTGTTCCCATCGTCATATAAATTTCTAGGACATATCCTCTCCTATGTCCAAATGAGAAAGGTCATCAGGAAAGCTAACCTCCCCCATTGAGGCAATGGGCTCACCTAGACACCTTCTCTCAAGACCAACCAGGTGATACAGCATAGGCCACACCTGAGTTGGTCCTGTTAATACAGCAACCTGATGGTACTCAGGAAAGTGACCTCTGCTCCTACTGCCCCATCACAGAAATGCTGTGGTAGAAAGGACCTACATCTCGTCCTCCTTGAACCCAAATACCACCTCCACCTCTTACAGTGGAACTGACATATGAGGTATGAGATGGAACTTGCCTGTATTCATCCATTCATGCCTCATATAGTAGGTAGAGAAGTTATCAGTACCTCCATTTCAAAGACCTATAAAACAGGACTGTATGAGAATGTTGCATCTAACTGTATCTACATTCCTTCCTAGCCTACAAAATTTCCTGAGATCTCACCTACTCTTCAAGAGCACTGATTGTCCTTGATACCCTGATAATACCTGTATATGGCACTGATATTTGTTTCTCCAGCATCCACACACTGCATCCTCACTTCCCACTACCTAACAGATTTTGTTCAAAAGCTCACATTTTCCATGTGAATCTGTGGGACAGTTGCGAAGTCCATTCCTAGCTCCAGGAGTGAAGTCTAATTCATTTTCAGCCTACCAATTCACATGTTCCCATGGTGACTGTGGACACATGACCTAAAGCTGGCCAATCAGATGCAAAGGAATGGCTGTAGTGACGCTTGAGGCAGAGGTTTTTCTCTTTTCTGCTGGATGTGAATAGAGAAGTATGTCGCTTGTATAGCCATTGTCAGCCCTAAGATGAAGTCTAAACCATGAAGAGCAGAGAAGAGAGACAGTAAGAATTAGGGTCTTTGATGACATCATTGAGCTGCTGGATCAATCAACCCTAGAGCCCACCCTATCTCTGGAATTACTATTTCTAGTAATAAGAAATCTCCTTATTGCTTGTGTCAACTGGGATCATTTTTTCTGTTACTTAGAGCAAAAAGCATCTTACTGATACTTCTCAAATTTCTCTCTCCTCCAGCTCAGAACTGTCCCCTGAGATCCAGACCCTCCACGCTGGATCATTTCCATCAGTATAAAACAGGTTGAAATAGCTCTTGTATGAATAGAAACTACTTCGACTGCAGTTCTCGGTTTCCATTAGGAAAACTCCTTGAAAGTGATGTCTGTGTTCCTTCTCTCTAATTGCAGGTTCATTCTCTCCTACTTCTTGTGCAGTCATTTCGAGTTTCTCCCACATGCACATCTTGCCACATCTTCTGATTCCATAGCTGACAAGACTTGGCTCCACTGGACACTCTCTCCTTCTTAAAATATTTTTTTCCTATGCATCCAGGACATCAGTCTTTTGCTTCTCCTCCTGCCTCTCAAAGCCTCCCCATCTTGGTCTCCTTTGCTGGCCTTGCTGCCTGCTTCCTAATGGAACATAGCAGAAAGCCCAGGGTCTGCTTTTCAGAATGCTCTGCTAGCTGTGCGTCACTCCCAAGATGATCTCACCAAGTCCTCTGCCTTTAAATGTTGTCTGCAAGCTAACATCCACTGTGAGGTCCAGACTTCTACAAACACTAACCTGCTTATCTCCGCCTGGATGCTTCACACTTAATATAACCACAGGGGAACCCAAACCCTTTCTCTTCCAACAGATTGCTCCATCTCAGTAAATAGCCCTTTCCTTGGTTGTTCAGGTGAAAAAGCTAAGACCCTTCCTTAACCCCTGTCTTTCTTCTACACCCACGGGCATGCAAGCATGCTAAGTCACTTCAGTCATGTCTGACTGTTTGTTACATTTTGGACTGTAGCCTACCCACCTGGCTTCTGTGTCCATGGGATTCTCCAGGCAAGAATATGGGAGTGGGTTGCCATTTCCTCCAGGGCATCTTCCTGATCCAGGGATCGATGGAACCCATGTCTCTTTTGTCTCCCGGCAGTGCCAGGCGGGTTCTTTACCGCTAGCGCCACCTAGGAAGTCCACATGCAACACAACAGCAAGTTCTGTTGGCTCCACATGTAAACTCTACGCCAAATCTGTTTGCTTCCCATCACCTCCGATAACTCCTCATTAGAATCCCTGTTCCCACTCTCAATCGTGAGTTCTCCAGCCAGCAGCCAGAGCAACCTGCTTAAGAGTAAAAATACTAACCCTGTTAGAGGAAACACTGACTGAGACTGCCCACCCTGGCCAGGCACCACAGTAACCATTTGTGTGAATTATTTTACAAGAGGAGATCCTGGTAAGGAACACGGAACTAACAAGCCACCGCAAACCAGCAAAGTGCAGGAAATGGTCAAAAGGAAGTCCACATGTCCCAGCAACCTCCCAGAATCCTCCTTGCTGGAATCCCTCTTGGCTGAGCAACATGTGCACCACCCGGAAGGATCCTGCGTCAGAATGATTGACAGAGACAACCCTGAAGCTGTTCCCATCGCCATAAAACCTGAGACTGCGAGCCACGTGGTAGGTCAGGCCTCCTGGGCTCCCCCACCCCGCTGCTCTCCACCCAGGCAGCCTTTCCCAGTAAATTCTCTTGTTTTGTCAGCACGTGTATCTTCTCAGGCAATTGCCGAGCGTTAGGCAAGAGTCCACTCTCGGGCCCTGGAAGGGGTCCCTTTTCCTGCAATAACCCTATGACCCCTTTTACTCAGAACCATCAGTAACTACCCATCACACTAAGATAAACCCATGGCCCAGGTACTCACTCCATGTCCTGGTGTCTGCCCACCCCACCCAGCCTCACTCTTACCCTTCTTGCTGAGCAAGTCTTCCTGCTGTCTTGCAGTCACTCCAAGCATCTCAGGTCTCTGTGCCTGGAATGGTCCTTTCCCAGGTGCTGGCAGGGCTGGTTTCCTCCCTTCGTGAGAGCCTCAATTCAAAGGTCACCTCCTTAAAGACAAGGTAGCCAACCCCAGCCCACCCCCTCAATCTCTGCCTTAATGTCCTTCCTAGCACTTACAGTCCCAAACTAAATTCTCCAGCTCACCCCATCAGCGCTCTTACCCTCCCTGGATCCCTTTATTGTTTGTTCTGGTCATGCCATCCTCCTGTGGCTTCATCTCCCAACAGCCAGGACCTGCATTGCTTTGTTGACAGGCCGCACACAGGCTGTGGAAGAGACTTCTCCTGTATATGTGGTCTCAGAAAGACAGCAGAGA
Source organism: Madoqua kirkii (assembly GCA_006408675.1). NCBI lineage: Eukaryota > Metazoa > Chordata > Mammalia > Artiodactyla > Bovidae > Madoqua > Madoqua kirkii. Next base: position 11,553 of record SJYC01134410.1, read on the forward strand.
GCGGGGCTATGAACTGAGATCTTAGTTCCCCTGCCCAAGAATTGAACCTGGAGTAGCCTGGATGAAAACCAGGAATCCTAACCACAGGCCAGAAAGGGCTAGTGGCCAGAAGCAACGTTTCCCTCTTTTCACCCCACTGAAAAATGCATCTCTCAAGGAGGTAAAAAATTAAACACAGGTACAGGGTTTATTGTTAGAGACACAGCATTAAAACAAATGGAGAGCACATAGAGAAACAATTTATTTCAGACAAAAGCAAAGGGTGTGGGCGTTCTCCTTAATGAAGAGGAGCGCTGTGAAGAGGCAGTTAAATCACTTACTTAGGCAGTTCTTCCAGGTCTTTGTTTACCTTTGGCCGATTACCTGACTTCTTTTTCCACACCTGCCCTGTCCTGGGGCCCTCCACAGCATGTGTGCCCAGCCAGAAACCTTTTCCGAGATGGACTCCAGCCCAGAGCCCTACAGGGCAGCCTTGGCATCTCATATTATGGATAATGCCCCTCCCCTTGACCCCCCAGGAGACTTTCTGTACATGTGCAGGGTCTCCCTTAACCCCAAGGATGAGAAATGCATGACCTCTTGATCTTTTATACAAACAAGGTGTAACCCCTCTCTGTTTCTGCCATAACTGCTATCTTAAAGTGTCTGCAAGAGACCAAGCCTGGCTATTTACCCTGTTTCTGTAGATATTTCTGTTTCAAAGTGCAAACAGGAGGCTGGTTGTAAATATCTAAACAGAGGCCCATCTATCTCCTGCCTTATGTGCACAGGGCCAGAAGTGCCCAGGGATGGATGTCCTCACTGGAGACAGTCTTTAAGCAATGATTGACAGGTGTGGGAGTATAAATACTCCAGGTTCCCCGCCCACGATAGGGACCTCTCTGAAGTGTGAACTGCACCGTCTCCATGGCTCCCCTGTGAGTCTGAGTCACTGTTTCCCTGATCTTTGCTACTGTTTGGTCTCCTTCCCTTCTCTAGGTACCTGCCTCTCTACCAGTTTTTCCTGAGATCACTTCCTAATGAAACATGTAGCATGAATCCTCCTCCCAGAAGCAACCTCTACTTCCCAAACCTGGTCCTCCTGTCTCCCCATCTCAGGAATGATATCTCTGCATATTCAGTGATCCAAGCAGTGACCAAATCCATCCTCCCTCCTTCTCCATCCAGCCCCACCCATCAGGCCCCCTTGTCTGACCACTGTCAGATTTCATCCACTGACCTCTGTCCCTGCTCCCACTGCCCACCTCAGACTGGCCTCCATCATGTTGGTGGCCTCTTGAAGCCTGATGGTCACAGGGAGATACACATTCTGCAGACTTCTCATTCTTAGCTCACCAAGCAGAGCAGTCACGTGCGTGCTCAGCACTAAGTCATGTCCTCTTTGTGACCCCATGGTCTGCAGCCCACCAGGCTCCTCTGTCCATGGGATTCTCCAAGCAAAAATACTGGAGTGAGTTGTCATTTCCTCCTGCAGAGAATCTTCCTGACCCAGGGATAGAACCCACACCTCTTATATCTCCTGCATTGAAGGCATATTCTTTACCACTGCACCACCTGAGGAATCGGAGCAATCACAACACAGCCCTTAAAATCATCCACAAGATCATGTCCATGAGTTCATCTCCACCTTCCCTCCTTACAGGACTTAACACCAAAGCATCTACTTACTGTTCATTGCAGGTTACTGTCATTTGTGTTTTATGATAATCAATTCCTCCTTCACTTGAGGAGAACCAATCAACCAGCTACATGAGCCAAGCACTGTGCAAGAGGCATGTGGTATGGTTTTAAAAGGCACAGCTCTAAATTTTGAAAAGCTCATTGTATGGGGAAGAAGGCAAACAAACAAATACTTCAATACAATGGTTACAGTGTCACGTGGACCTGAACTATATCATATTCATCTTTAAATCCCTCCCACACTGCCTAACACAGAGTCGGCTGGTTATAAATGAATGGATTTTGCCCGGTAAGTCAAGTAGAAGTCTTTCCAGAAGTGACATTTCTGCTGGGCTTTGAAAAATGAGAAAGGAGAAAAAGAGCTTTCCAGGTAGATGTCAGAGTATGTCAAAGATATGGGGGAATGAAAGAATGAGTTGTTTTAAGGAAGGAGAAAATTGCACAGAATAGCTAGAAAATTATACACCTAGTGAAGAATATGGAGAAGGCAATGGCACCCCACTCCAGTACTCTTGCCTGGAAAATCCCATGGACGGAGGAGCCTGGTGGGCTGCAGTCCATGAGGTCGCTGAGCGTAAGACATGACTGAGCGACTTCTCTTTCACTTTTCACGTTCATGCATTGGAGAAGGAAATGGCAACCCACTCCAGTGTTCTTGCCTGGAGAATCCCAGGAACGGGGGAGCCTGGTGGGCTGCCGTCTATGGGGTCGCACAGAGTCGGACATGACTAAAGTGACTTAGCAGCAGCACCAGCAGTGAAGAATAGCTAAGATGGATTCAAACCAAGAGTGAAGGAAGCTGAATACAAAGTTCATGACTCTAGACTGGATCTTAAGGCAAGACAGAGCCATGGAAGGTTTTTGAGTTTTGCTGCTGGGTAGGAGCCCAGGGACACAGGATCATTAGAGTCTGTAAGCTCCTCTAGTGGCTCATATTCTTTCAGCCTAAATAGCTGTACCCCTAGTTCCATGTCAGCATTGTTCTGATGGCGCTAAATCTCGCATCCTTAAAAATCCATCACGTGGAACTCACCAAGGTTGGTGATCACTAAGTAAGGCCATCGTATCTCCAACTTCTACCCAGATGGACAGAAAATGGGTTCTGCTATCAGATGAGACCAAACCATAATCCTCAGCATTGGGAGGCAGGTGTATGTTCATGCGTGGATGCATTTATGTAAGCACGTAACTGTGTCCTTGGGTCTGAATGTGAACCCAAGGGTGGGGTTAAGGTGTCTGAATGCACACACGTGTGAATTTTCACGTGTGCACATTTGCCTGGGTGCATGGCCAACAAAGATCTGTCTAATCAAGGCTATGGTTTTTCCAGTAGTCATCTATGGATGTGAGAGTTGGGCTGTGAAGAAAGCTGAGTGCCAAAGAATTGATGGTTTTGAACTGTGGTGTTGGAGAAGACTCTTGAGAGTCCCTTGGACTGCAAGGATATCCTACCAGTCCATTCTAAAGGAGATCAGTCCTGGGTGTTCATTGGAAGGACTGATGCTAAAGCTGAAACTCCAATACTTTGGCCACCTCATGTGAAGAGTTGACTCATTGGAAAAGACCCTGATGCTGGGAGGGTTTGGGCACAGGAGAAGAAGGGGATGATAGAGGATGAGATGGCTGGATGGCATCACCAATTCATGGACATGAGTCTGAGTGAACTTCAGGAGTTGGTGATGGACAGGGAAGCCTGGCGTGCTGCTATTCATGGGGTCGCAAAGAGTCTGACATGACTGAGCGACTGAACTGAACTGAACTGATGGCCCCGTTGGATGTGTGTGTACTTGTATGTGTGTGTTTGCGTGGGAGCATGTTCAAATACGTACTCATGTTTTTGTCTGTGTGTGTGCCTAGTGGAGGCATGCCCATATGTGTGTCTCCACACGTGGCACACCCATCTTCATCCTGGCACGTTTTGTCAGGGACCAGAGACTGCCTTATACCACAGCCAACCCCATCCCTGGTTTCCCTGCTCATTAACGAAGTCTGCATTGGTTACACTTGTGGCAATGGGCCTCTGTAGAAAGTGTTAAATATCACAACTGTTTATTGTTTAATATTTTTCATGATAATGGCAGGCTAGTTTACAAGGATTCGGAGCAGTGTATAAAACACCTTCTGCTGTCTGCTCATTTCCTGCCAAGAAAGGACTTGACAACCAACAGCCCCTGCCCAGGGCCTCATTGATGTGGTCTGTGATGCCACACTGCCCCCCATTTGGTTTCCCTGAATAAATTTGCGGCCAAGCTGAGTACACAGAAAACAGCAATACTTGCATTTCTCTGCTGAGTGGGTGGTAGGGAAAGGGAAACCTTGTCAAATCAGTGTACTCAGCTCAGGAAAAACCAGCTTTAAGACAGGAGAGGGGAGGTGGTACCAGAAAAGGACCTGGAAATGACCGTAATCAAATTGTCAACTTAAAAAATGTTCACAGCCTCAAAGCTGATGTGGTGGGAATTTGGGGGACTTTAAGCCTGGGAGACAGCATCTCCAAGTAACCCTGAAAGAATGCCAAGGAGGAGGGGAGGGCTGGAACCACAGGTTATAGAGTTTCGCAACAAAGGGTAGGGAGTCTGAACATCAAAAAATTACTGTTAATTAAAGAAAACCAGATAACCCAAGTTAAGGAATTTAGTGCTTTTCTATGTGTAGGCAGATGGAAGAGTCTGGGCTCAGTGAAATCATTCCCTGATACACACCTCAGCTGTCTGGGGCCAGCTCCCTTTTTCACACCCTGAGTTTCCTCGAGGCTTGCCGCAGGGAGTAGTTGCAGCCTGCCGGCTTCTAGATGGCAGGTGTTCTTTCCTTCCTGAGTTCCTTCAGAGCCGACCCACTCGCCATCCATGGTGGTGACTGTGGCATCCTTGTTTACTGATACGGCAGAAAGTATCCCATTTCTCAAAACCATGTCCATGCATCGATGGGCCACCATCCAGGACTGTGCCCGTTTGACAATCACCACTAAAGAGCACGTGCCTCTCACATACAGTCTCCAACAGCCACCATTCATTTTCTGAGATCTGGCTATTTCCTTGCTGGCAGTACAACAAGCTCTGCACAAGAAGTTTCTCATTTGATCTTCAACAGTCATTCTTTTAAGCAAATAGTCATGTCTCCATTTCACTGATAAAGAACTCAGAGTTCAGAGGGTTTAGATGATGCTGGCAATCAGGGCAAAGAGCTAGTGAGCAGCAAAATCAGGAACCAAGCACATTACTAATATTCTGCACTGTAGAGATTGCTGATCTGAGCCCAAACTGATCCCATACCTGTGCTTGGCTTGGCTCATAAAGTGCTTTTATAAACGTTTTGTTAATCACCAGTATTTAAAAATTGGAAAACTAGTTATAAAGCTCAAGAGCTTTTAAAAATATTTATTTACTTATTTGGCTGTGCCAGGTCTAAACTCAATCATGCAGGACCTTTGATCTTCATTGCTGCATGTGGCATCTTTACTTGCAGCATATGGGATCTAGTTCCCTGACCAGGAATCTAACTTGGGGCCCCCACTTTGGGAATGTGGAGTCGTAGCCACTGGACCACCAGGGAAGTCCCAAGAGTTTTAATCTTTCTTTCAAGGTTGAATTATCTAGTAACGCTGAGCCCTCGTTCCTGCTGGATAACTACTGGATGGAGCAGTTCCAGGTACCTTTTCTCGATGGTACACATGTGCTACAGTTTGCCACACTCCTCACTACTCCCTATTACCTCCTCTCTTTACTTATTCATATGACTGATCCAATACCTGCCTGGCTTTTTAGACCTTTTTGCTCGGGAAATCTCTTTATTTTTCAGGGAAGAGTTCTGCCTTAGAAATGACTTCTATAGGTTCTTATTTTTAGACATTTGCTTTCAGATTATCCTATGGTCAGGCCAAAGTTTTCAACAAGATCACACTACTTTATTAGCAACTTTTCAGGGTTCAAAAATGAACCACTCTGGTGGAAAATATGTGTATATACATATACATATTTCTGGCTTATACTTTTCCTTGCATTCAACAGGAAAAGCATATCATTAAGTCACATGTAGATGTAGATACTCCAAGGACTTAGATCATCTAGTGATTAAAGTGAAGTAAAAACAGCTAACATTTGAGTACATTAAAAAAACAGCAACATGAAAATGCTCTATCACATTTCTCTCTGAAAATTGGCTTTGAATCCTTCAGGGAAATCAGCAGGACCTGAGTGGCTCAGAGAGGGTGGGGTTGGTCAGAAAACCACAGCCCTGGTGTGGCCCTCTCACAGTCAACGATGAAAAAATCACTCTGTGTCAAAACAGTGGATTTCATGGATAAGCACTTTTGTGCACAGCCTCTGAGACTAAAAGCATCTCCTGAGGTCTGTGGCTGCAAGATGGGAGATCCACATGCCCACAGAAACTGGTGGTCATGCCAGGAACCCCTCCGCAGCCCAGCAATTGCTGCTGTGCAGAAACATGGTCCGGTTACGTCAGCAATCCTCCGACCTCTCAAGAGAAGTTAGAAATCTGCATTTTATATGAAATCCCCAAACTGCTGAAAGTGACAGTCATGTGCAACTCTTAGCGACCTCATGGACTTATAGCCCATGGAATTCTCCAGGCCAGAATACTGGAGTGGGTAGCCTTTCCCTTCTCCAGGGGATCTTCCTGACCCAGGAGTTGAACCCCGATCTCCTGCATTGCAAGCGGATTCTATACCAGCTGAGATACCAGGCAAACTGCTAAATGCTAACAAATAAAGTACTCCTGGGGAGTCTCCTTGTAAACCTTGATCTGGAAGAAGATAATGAAAGCTCCCTACTGTGTGCTGGGCCTGAGCAAAGCCCGTACTAAGTAGCTTCAGTCATGTCTGACTCTTTGCAATCCTATAGAATATAGCCCTCCAGGCTCCTCTGTCCATGGACTTCTCCAGGCAAGAATACTGGAGTGGGTTGCCATGCCCTCCTCCAATGATCTTCT